>KZ308996.1:110677-156769 GCA_000376725.2 Ladona fulva
AAAACTCACAAAGCATTCCCAAGGAATAACAAGTGTGAAAAATAGCGACACGACTGGGACTCGAACCCAGGTCTCCAACTTTCCGGGCAGGTATTCTAACCACTGAACTACCGTTATTTTTCACACTTATTATTCCTTTGGGATTTTCGTAGGTTTTACAACCTACTAAGTTACCTTCCTTTCCTTTAGCTACTACGTCACTTTATCAGTGTTTCAGACTTAATTAGGTGAACAAATATCGCAATTTATCGCAAAATTTTAATAAATAAAATGTTGATATAAACATTATAACTTGAAGACACAACTATAATTTTCCCTTATTATCAGTTCTATATCTGAAGGTATTAGGTAAATAATGTGAATATTTTTATTATGGTTGATATTTCCCTGCTACAGATTTTGTTTAGTCGGTTTTATATTTAGAATCGTAGTCAGATGCAACGATGCTCTTGCTTGCCCTCAAGTCCTCTCCTTGATCTATAGAAACTGAGTACTCTGCAATTACCTTCTCGTTAAACAACCAGGAAAAGAAGGTAATACATAGCAGTTCTTCGTACTATGCGTCATCCCTAAGCCTTGGGGTTGAAATGTAGGAAGTTTTCGAACAAAAACTTTCTCGATCGTTAAAATAATCGTATTTTCTACTGTCATCGTCATCTTTAAAGCAGGCTAGATTTTTTAGAAAGATATTAAAAAAAAACTCCAAGTTTCGGATCATTACCACACGAGGAATTTTATCCGGAAGTTGACCGTCCTAAGAGAAAAACGTGTGTTTCAAATAAATCCTGGCAAAGGATGAAAAAATGGATGTTTTCGTAAACTATCGAAGAATTCGTAGGAGGAAAATGTGGAAAGAAAGCTGAAAAATTGGTGAAAACCGTTTTCAGTATATTTAACTCTTTGGGAACGTTACAAAACTATGAATGGTTCGTTATGCAATAATTATAGCAAACACGAGGTGGGAAAAATCACTTAATATCGAAGAAAGGAATTTTGTTAATCTTATTCCGCCAATTTCTCAACAATGTTAAGTCGTAGGATGGAAAATAATATATATGAACTACCTCCTACCTTCCTTAATTTCCGCGAGTTCATGTTTCCAAAAGTGGACATGGCATCCGTTTCCTGGGTCATCATGAATAATGCCACCGGGAATCAGTTATGAATCATATTATTTAATAATACCGGTTATGTAAAGGCACCCAAAGGTGCGAAATATAGGACCTGATCATTTGTGAATACCACATATTCGAGCCTCTAATTATGCGTTTCGTTTTCATTATGGTACGGAAAAAAATAGTAACATCCACTTTCTCCGCTGGGTGCTATAATGAACCGAGAAACGGACTGTGGGCCTTACGGAACGATCCCCGGGACGCATCCCAACTCCGGGCATTGCCTCGAGCGACCGGCACTTAGCGCGCATATTGGAATTGGCGTTTTCCGCGAGGCTTCCTTCATCCGTAAGAGGAACTAGATCGATCATACGCTTTCTCCAGATAATTGCGGAGGAACTCGATCCGTCCACAATGCTTAATTGACTTCGGACGGTTCGTGGGCCTCGAAAAACATTAGCCCACGCCCATGAGCGAAAAGGAAGGAGTATCCGGAGGCACTCGGAAGTGGATAAATCCGCGTGTGTATAAAGGGAACCTATGGAAGGCAGTCCATCACATTCGAGGAGGACCTCCCAAAGAAGAACAATCGGTACAGAAGCTGCGGCAGAGAAGAATCGGACGTTCAAGGTTCGTGTTTATCTATTGGTCATACGGTGAAAGGATTGCTGCCGATTTAGAGGTCTGTGTTCGCTTGATCACAACTGAGCTGGGGGCATAATTTTATCGCTGTTCAGTGATGGAATGCATGTGTAACTTGAGCTAGAATTTCCGGAGAGACTGAATATATTATAAACTTCCGATACGCGCTTTTAACTCATAGGCGAGTGATGAATATCGTGTTCAGATACCTTCCTGATTTCTTTCGCGGGGTTTAGACTATTAATCATCGTTACATGGATATCTAATGCAAATTAGTACGTCTATCTGAGCTGTAATAAGCTGGTAATTATCTTCGATCGAAGTTTGCAGACAAAAAGTGCAAGATCCAACGCCTTGAGGACTAAATTATCAAATGTACTGGTAAAACTCTTGAATTACCGCAGTAATTTTTCGCAAAGAAAACTTTTCAGTCGACGTATGAGGAAGAGATATAAGAGTAGAGCCTTTTAAGGTTGGAAGTAAAATTAAAAACTGATCCAATAATAAATCGAAAGTGACCTACATACCAATTCGAAGGATATTTTTCTTAGTTGTAAGCAAAATAATTTAAATGTTAATAATATACCAGCTTATCCATATTCTTTCATGCTCTTTGCTATAACCCGTTGATTTTTCAAACTATAAAGCTTTTCCATGAAGAGGAAATTATAATTATCGTCTTCCTTCTATGATTTTTCTGTTCCTGTTATCCTTGTCAATAAAGACTATGATAATATCTTCTCTAAGCCCACATGATGCATTACCACTGTTCCAATAATTATTCCTACTATTTATGTAGGATCAATGCAACATCAGACGTTTGGAATATTTGTTTATTTTTGAAGTTTACCTACACCTTATATGTCAATAAATGGGTTATTAGGAATGCAAAGAAAGTCGATGTGAAAGATGATTCCCAAAAGTGAAAGTAGCTTATCTAAATGCCTTTATCCTTCTAAAGATCCAGTTACATATTTTTATTTTCTATCGGTTTTTTGCGCTTGTATTAACTTACCTAAACCAATCTATCAGCCGTTTCTTTGCTTTACTCTAGAAGGCAGTTGCTATTCTTATCTCCAACATGTGCATTCATTCAACCTTTCCTCACCATTCCCTCCCTTTGAAATTCTTGTGTGACTCTCTCACATCAGTTAAAATTTCCAATGCAGCGACACGACTGGGACTCGAACCCAGGTCTCCAACTTTCCGGGCAGGTATTCTAACCACTGAACTACCGTTATTTTTCACACTTATTATTCCTTTGGGATTTTCGTAGGTTTTACAACCTACTAAGTTACCTTCCTTTCCTTTAGCTACTACGTCACTTTATCAGTGTTTCAGACTTAATTAGGTGAACAAATATCGCAATTTATCGCAAAATTTTAATAAATAAAATGTTGATATAAACATTATAACTTGAAGACANAACTTATTTATTAATTGTTATTACTTTGTTAAATGCAGTAATAAAAATAATTTCGTCTATATTGGGCTGTTTTCAGTCTAAATAAACCACTCTTGCTATGAACGTATAAACCATCGTTCCATCGCAACCTTACTGGGAATTTGCTAACTAAGATGACATTTACAGTATTCTCTTGGCATTTCAGTGAAATAACGGCAGAAACATGATTTTCAAATGGATTCTTCTTGGGCTGGCCATTGCCTCAGCTAGAGCGGCTCCCCAGCATGGCATCGCCGCAGTTGGACATGGTGTTCAACAGCTTCCTGTCGCTCAAGTGGCACACGCAGCTCCGGCGGTCGTCGCTGCAGGGGTTGGACACGTAGGAAAAGTCGTTGAACAATACGTAAGTCGATTGGGAAAACAGAAAGCTATGTTTCGTTTATTTTTCAGACGGATTTAGTACATTTATTTAACAGGAAGAATGGTATATAGTAAAGGAGGGCACATATTAGTAAGTCTCCCTTAGCATTTATGAGGGATCGGATGAATGAGCTCTAAAAATACATATTTTGTGTTTTTACCAAAATATTTTAAATTTATCATTTTTTTACTTAGTAATACTTTTGATACTTTTACGTAATATATCATATTTGTTATTAATGCGTGGAATACATTTTACGAAATGATGTCGCTTTATTTGGTTATCCAAACATACATATATTCGTAAAAACTGATTGTTACTTTTCAGTGATGTTTACTCCTAACAATGTACCAACCTTTGTTTTAGAAAAGGTGAAAAAATTTCGTAACTACATGTTTCACCAAAGAATTCGTATGAATAGCAATCCCAAAGCTACTCTCTAGTGATTATTCACTTTATCATCTTAAATTACTGGAGTATTTGAAATGGTTATCATAAAAAAAATCAAATTAAATTTCTATAGGAAATAATATTCTCTGAGGAAGATGGAAGAACTTGAGATATAATAGATTTAATCACTCTAATAACTTGACAAAAGCTACTGACGTAGGAATCGTCCGTTTGTGCAGTAAATTAACAAAATATACCATTACAGGCACCACCCAAATATCACTACGAGTACTCCGTAGAGGATAAACTCACAGGAGACATCAAGAGTCAACAGGAAGAGCGTGATGGCGACTTGACCAGAGGATATTATTCACTTCATGAACCAGACGGAACTGTCCGGACTGTTAAGTACTCCGTGGATGGACACAGCGGATTCAACGCAGTAGTGGAGAAGAGCGGCCACGCATCACATCCCCAACAGCCAGCTGTGCACCTCCAACCAGTTGCTCATCAACCGTTAGTACAAAAGCAAGTTGTACATCAACCTGTCGTTCACCAAGCCATCGCCCATCAGCCAGTCGTTCACCAGGCCATCGCACATCAGCCAATCGTTCACCAGGCCATCGCCCATCAACCAATTGTTCACCAAACCTTTGCCCATCAACCAGTGGTTCACCAGCCAGTCTTGCAGCAACAGGTGGCCCATCAACCAATTTTGCAGCACCAGCCCATTCTTCAGCATCAGTCTGTTTTACGGCATCAGCCAGTTTTACAGCATCAGCCAGTTTTACAGCATCAGCCTGTTTTACATCATCAGCCTGTTTTACATCATCAGCCTGTTTTACAGCATCAGCCTGTTTTACAGCATCAGCCTGTTTTACAGCATCAGCCCATTGCTTACCGTCAGCCAGTTGTACATCAGCAGGTTGTTCAACCAGCTGTCCATCATCAGTCATTTGTGCACCAGCCAGTAGTGCAACATCAACAAGTGCTGCAGCATCAGCCGGTTTTTCAGCACCAACCCGTTTTACAGCATCAGGCACTCGCGCATCAACCATTCTTCCATCAACAACCATTTGTGCATCATTAGTGTTTATCCACTGCTAGGATGTCGTTATCTTGAGTACTAGTTCATCAAAGGTTCTTTATTAATAGAGACTTCTATGTTTAGTCCGATGTAATTTCTTCGCTGTCGCTGATCACCAAAGTCTGCATTTCATATTGTCGATAATTTTTTCAAGGACGAAAGTTCACATTCAGTTTTTTCATCCTTCCTTCCACTTTCTGCTAGAGACGTCCAGTAAGAACGGAATTGAACTATACAGTGATTTATGATAGTGTATCGGTGAACTGTAGTTGACACCAAAAAGGGTATGTTAAACGAGAATCAAGGTACCATCCACGAATTTTAGGGAAGCTCGAATCTACTATTCGACACTCAGGATAGTTTCTCACTTCATGATACAAGTCGCTATTCATATAAATTACACATCAGCTTTATTATTTTCATGTAATGTGACAGAAGAAGCCGAAAAAGAGAAGAATGAATAGTGACTCATCAGACTAAAATGTTGTACATGTGATATACCGCAATAAGACGAAGAGAAAACGTCTCAATCTAAAATCTAAATAGTGAAGACAAACAAAAATCAGGAACATGACAATTCTTTATATGTTAAATTAGGGAAAAGAGTCTTTCCTTCGTTAGAGTTTCTCGTATGAATACCTCTATCAATGCTTCTGAGGTGCATTTTATCGACTTACATTTCTTTTCATAGACGCCTTAAGAAACTAACAGTTTGTGCTTACCGTATTAACCGTCTTTCATGTAAAAGTCCATTTCATTAAATAATAAATGAATTTTATCAAATGTTTTACTAAAGAAAAGTATGGAATTTTTTTCCATCTGGTTTCATATATTGTTAATAAAACACATTTGTAACAAAGATATGTTTCTTTAAGAAGTTTTTATGATTTGGTAATAGAACTCTCGAACATCTTTAGTGTGTGCTTCTAGTCAACTGGGAAAGTCTCATTGATCAGAAAGAAAGCCACACTCAATCGACGCAATTTTATGACCATTCCAGTTCTCATTGAAGCAGTAAAAAATAAATCACAAGAAACAATACTACGGACAGTCGTAATATTCGTAGTTTTATTGTTTCTGTTATGGATTTTCACAACACCTCGCCTGATATTGCGATCATTAAAATACTAGTCAGCATTTATTATATAAATAATATTTCTCAGTAGTCAGCCGACCTTCTATTTCCAGACATATGGGGTGAAATTGAGAATAAGGGCCCAGAAGTAGATAACCCATGAGCAAAATTCGTTAAGAAAAAATAAATATAAATAGAACGGAAGGAAAAAGTTGCTGATTCGCAATATCGTTACATATAAGTCTTCTGTATCTAACAGATTGAGTTAAATTGTATCAGGTATTCCTGTAGCGTTTGTGGTACACAGCTTTCACGCTTTATCTTATGCCGTTACTAAATCTGTACGTTTTCTAAGGGCTCTGATGAGCTAAATCCAAACTAATCGAATTACAATTAATGAATAATCGAAGAATAGATTTGTTTTACATCATTGACCCTTCTTACCTTACTTATGAGTTTTATCCTTACAATATCTGATTTGTGATCTGTTATTTACTTTTTACTTAAGCTTATGTTATAACATATGTTATAGCAAACGATGGAGGGCATAAGGTGTGTTACATATCCTTCTCGCTCTCGAGCACAATTTATGTTGAGTTGGGTCATCAGAGCTGACAACTAAGGTATTATGTGTAATACAGAATACTGTAAGAGTAATATAAATTAATAATAATTACAAAACTGATTTAATTTGACGATCAAGATATACAAAAATCTAAAATATGTAAGAATACATAGCATACAGAGAGAATAAAATGCTTTAACTGTTCGAAAATCGTCGGGAAACATGTAAATACTACCATTCGCCTTATTCTTCTGCACTGGAAACGATTGCGAGTGATTGGTACCGTCTTTAGAGTACGTGAAGAGCAATTACGAAGCGCAGAATTCGCTGGGGAATGAGACCACAAAGAAACATAAACACACCTAAATTAACACCATGTTCTCAATCTCTTTCAACTGCTACTAAGAAAAAGCACTGCTCACTATGATTCCATTTAAGGGATGATAGCCGAAGGGTGATGAATGAGCGCGGCACTCGACCACCAACTACGGCCAGGTAACTGGACATACGAAGCACATGTGAGCTACTAAGGAATTGGAGTGAAAGGATACTTTAGAGTTACGATGGCTATCTTTATGTGCTTCCGAAAGAGGCAATCTCAACACCGCATCTCACACAATTAGTACTATGAGTCATAAATAACTTCCTTTGAATCAAAACTAAGAATCGAATCGTGAAATTGACGATTAAAAAGTGAATGCGGATGGAATTTCCGCTATAGTTCATAATGAATCGATTCTTGTCGATATTTATATAATATATGATTTACTTTTCTGCAAAAATATCAGAATTTTAGATTAATTTATGCCCTTATTTAAAGGAAAATACAGTCAAGGAAGTAGAAGAACAGCGGTAAGTGGGGCAAGAGACGCAGGTGATTCTGAAAACGCCACGAAAGAGATTTTTCATTTTTTAACATCTTTTCCGCGTTCAAAAATATTCACTATATTTTTAATATTTAAGAATGGTGTCAATAGTAGACAGCTGCAATAAGCCTATCTTCAAAATCATAATCCTTTATACTGTTGGCATTAATATCTCTATTAAAAGAATGTTTAGTCCATAAAATCTCTTCCGAAAAAGCCAATTCCATAGTATTCGTAATTTTTGGTTTCATTGGCTGAAAGCCAATTGGTATCTGATCCAGTCCTAGATGTATTTCGGCTCAGATGTCAAACTTTCAATGGATAATGTATAATGAAAATTGGATTGCTTCGAGCATTTCTGTAAAATATAGTAAACAATGAAAATGTTACAGATGTACTGATTTGTGTGGAACGTAGATACGTGATATAATTTCCCTGGAGAAATGCAGCCGAATGTTCACGTACCATAATGTCGAGATATTTCATTGGAATTTCTTCCGAATCGAGAAAAAAGTACTCGCACGAAACACGAAAAAATACGAGCAGGAACTGGATTCGCGAGTGAAGTGATAGTTCTAAATCCGCGGGTTGTCTGAAATGAAACTATAACGAGAGGAGGAAAGGCGAATAATTATCGGCGTCCTATTTTCCCGCATAACTCCTAGTATAATTTCGAGTGAGTCTGAATTGGAGAAAGCGAAAGAACGGCGTACGAATGCAGTCTACCCGCGTTACGAGCCGACCAAGGCGAGGTTGGATTTTATCACTTTCATCCAAACATATTTGCAGTTGGAGCGAATCCAAGGCCCCCTTTGCGATCGGCGCATCTCTTTCTACTTCCCCAGGCGCGCCCTACCAACTCGTAATCGCCATGTAAGATTAACTGATCCGGAAAATTGCTTCCACGTTCCTTTCGATGACCAAGATGGTGCTTAAACTGCTTGCAGTGACTGGAGTTGAAGTCAACAATTAAGTTAGAGCAAATGTTTCCCCAGCTTGTCTTGCATTTCCCGTTTTCTGCGGAACTGTCTTTCTTCCGATCCATCCGTCCCGTCGTTGTCACTAAAACGTACTTTTACAGCTATAAAGCCGTCGCCAATGAACTATAGATTTCCCGAAAATTAAAGAATCCGATTTAAAAAATAGGACCATATTACATTGAAATGAAGTACATTTTTATTCAAAGAAAGTGATATTAAGTTGACTTGCCACCGCATAAGAATAATGAATACTTTTGAAATACCTTTTAGTGTTGAAACTAAATAAATATAACATATATATCGTTGCAATTTTAATGATACTACTACTACTAACACTATTAATTAAATATGTCATCTTTAGTTTTATTTTTGTCACAGCTTAAGAAGCATAAAAAAAACTATTTCTAAGGCAGTAGGTAGCCCTGCTGCAAATTTCTTCCTGGTTAAGAGAGAATGGCCCGACTATTGATGTAACATAATTCCCTCTTTAATCTAAAATATTCCAAATTTGTGAAGATTTTTCATCGTATTAGCAACAGAAAATATTTTATTTCACTAAATACTTCACAAATCCCTTTCCATCAACTGGTAGTACATCATGATTAATTTATTTTAAATTAAATTATGCACAGTTGATAAAAGACTAAAATAAAACCCATGAGAAAAGCGTTTACTAAACCACAAGAATGCACGACCATGGTTTCGTAGCGTTGCTACATCATCAGCCTGATAATGTAGTGACGCTATGAAACCATGGTCGTACATTATGTTATTCTTGTGGTTTAGTAAACGCTTTTCTAGTGGAATTTTTTTCATTAACAAGTACCACAAAGTTACGCCTGATTCTGTATAATTTGATAAAAGACGTAAAATTCGTACAATATTTTTATTTATGTTGAATCTCAATTGATATTGTATTAATTGAGGCATATTTAAACTATTTATTTTCTTCTACATTTTAGCGATGTAGTAGTCGACCAAGTAAAGAAATATTGGCATCTCTGATACTCGAACGTACTTATTGATTTGGTGATCCCGACATAGCCAAAATGAACAAATGGAATGAAAAAATGAACAAACATTAAGTCAAGATAAACGAATTTAAAGACGTCAATTACGGGAACTTTGAAGCTGGAAAACCTTTTCTTCCATTTGATTTCATAATAAGGAATCAAAAATCATTAAATAAAATGACAGAATGAAGGAGATTTAACAAATAAATTTGTGAATCGTTTAGACGTCGCCATGAATTCAACGAGAATGTTTAAGTAATATATCGATATCGATTAGTAAGGATAAATGTTTTTACGCACCACTTCTTAGGCGAAAGGACGATTGTGTATGCGAATCGAAAAGTGTAGGCATTCATAAGTATTCTTACATAATGACTTCGCCGAAAGGAATGGAGAAAATTGATAATTTCTTCGAAATACAGTGATAGAGAAACATTCAATCATTTCTATTAGAATTACACCACAGATAAAAGATTCCAGTCACTGATCAGTTACATCTTCATTCGAAACGTAAAACTGTATGGGTGACTTTGAAAAGATTTGAAAGTATCCAGGCGACTGGAAAGGCTACTTCAGTTCTTTAGTTACATCATTAAGTAAGCTATATTTCTTGTCCCAGTTCTTCTTAAGTTAGCAGTTCGTTATAACATAAAAGTGAAGAAAAAGGTTTTGCGCCTTATTCATTTTGACAGGTTCAATTTTTAACAAGACTGAATTCTATATCTTATCCATACTTGGGCACGTAATCAAAAGAATGAAGATATTCATTTCATCACTACCTCTTCCCTTGAAAGTAAGGAGTTTTTTACGCCCTACTTCCGGTGTGATCTCATAAACGCGTGTCACCGATCAACTCTCTCTTTGTACTTAAGTTTTTTTGATTCACATACATAGCATACCTAAAAATAACATATACCTATCATCGTTAAGACAAATCATTGTAATCTAAGTTAAGCAAATTCATTGGCTCTTATCCTTTGAAAACGAATGATGCGTCATTCAATAAAGCATACAATAGCAATATCATTAACGTCATTTCACACGAGACTAGAGGAATTTTTTTTGTTCCCGATCATTTTCAGCTTTGAGAGGCAATCATTCTTCTGATATTTTAGAAAAAAGTAGCAAAAGATCAGCGATATACACTCATTAGTACAATTTTCATTGCTTTATTACTAGATAAAATTAATATGACCAAGCGTCACTTTGTGGAACTCCAAACACATGTTGAAATAAGAAGGTTTCTAAGTAATTTCCACTAAATTTAGTAGTTTACATCAGGGTCAATCTAAAAAATCGAATCAATTAATGTTCTATTTAAGAGAAGTTATGGCCTAGTTTCTCTCTTATCAACTAAACCGATATTCCTTACATGCATTCATTATAAAAACGTGACAAGAAGAAATCCATGGGTTAGTTTTTGTGGCGAAAAACCATCCCAACAGTGACACAATGGAAATAATTTGAACTGGAATATAACGGAAATAACCGAAATTTGTGAAAACACACTCAGGAAATGGAAATTACTCGGAGACTGAGTTGTATAACTATTAAGACGGTTTTAGGTGTTACTATATACCATACTGGAAGAAAGAACACCATAAAATTCCCCATTGATGATTTTATTACGACCCAATTTTTCTTGATAATGAGTTAAAAATTTAACAATACATAGGTTTAAATAAATTCTTAAAGTTATAATTTCACATCGTGTGTTGGTTTCATATAGTCTATCACTATCAAATTCTGATAGTGGAATAAAATATGTATAAAATTTGCTGGAGCTAAATAGAAATGGAGTAATTTTTCACCAATCTTAAATCGAAGCAAACCTAAAATCTTGTAATATGTATGTATGCTGATTGTTTGCTACTTCACTGAATTCATCTCTTACAATATCAGGTTCAAACTTATCATTTAATAACGAATGGTACGGTAGATTTATAAAATGTATATCTATCCAAACAGTAATGAAAGGGAAAAAATTTTTAACATGCTAAATCAAAGCAAAGGAAATGAAGACTGAATTATTTAAATGTGGGAAAATATTTGATTTTTTAATAAGCTTATGCGTGTTAATAAGTCAGTTTCATACGTATGGGTAGAAGAGTACTAAAAGATGACAATTTTATTGAGACGAAAGCCATCTAATGTAGTGAAAGCACAAACGTGTAGTGTAATAAAAAAATGAAAATCCCTTTGGTAAATATGTGAGCGTTACTATTTAGTGAGAGATTTATTCTATGGATTAAACGTTCGATTCCCGGATAATCGGACTTTTCTGGTTATGGTTGTATATACTTTTTTAAATTACTGTTCACGCCTCTCCTGTAATTTTCCAATGAATGGATGTTTGTGAGGTTACCGGGAAAATAAATACAAAATAAACAAATGAATATATAAGTTGGTGCGATTGCTCGCTTGGAGGATATTATGATTTATTGTGGTTTCGTGTTTTACACTTTGTAGAATTTGCAAAGTTAAATCTGAAATATTAAAGTTGTTATTTAAATTCTAATTTGTATGGTTTGCGAATGTATCCGTAGTGGGGCAGTGGATTGATGGTGACCAGACACTTCTTGCTATCAGATTCTTTCATTGTTCTGCTCGTTGCGCAAGTATTATGAATCGATAGACTATACCTATATTCTATTCCATATCAATAATAATTTGAAGGTAAGATTGATTTGAAGGCTAAATATAGCTTAGGGGATTTCAAACGTGATAAAATAGATTTTGATAAATGAGTCATCCTTTCATTCGTGTACTGGAGCAAATTGTAAGAAATAATTAGAATATATAGCGGTAGCACAACACTTAATACATGAATTTTTAAATCATCAAGATACCCATTTTAATACCATTTTATGGTTCATATGAACAACGGAAATACTAAGTTCTAATTATAATTCTATTCATTGGTACGTGAAGGGCTTTTGAAATCAGAGTTCTAAAGTCTGCGTAAAATATATTAGTTTCAAATGATTTCTACCATGAATGTGAACTGCATGATTTGAAAACTGATAAAGATATCGGTGGAGTGATTGGAAATGGTTGCCCGAATGAATAAATATTGAGAAATAATCAGTTCATGTCCAATAGAATCAACTATCTAGCTCTGTATATAGTTTTAGACCTCGTAAAATCGAGAGATTAGCAAAAGTTCTCTCTCCAAATCTAATGGAGAGAGTGGAGGCGATATATTTTTATTACGGAAGGGCAGTTCCTTTCACATATTCCGACGAACAATTCACATATATAGCAGTTCAAGATAAGATTCCGCAAAGTTTAAAACACCTCGCATACAACTGATCACTGAATTATTGATTCATGTTATTGTTGGAATGAGTTATGCGATCGCGGGGCGCAAATTCACAAGTTACGTAATCATGCATTGTTGGGAAAGTGAAGAGAAAGCCGTAAAAAAATAGTGGATGACATGCAAAAATCGCTAGGGAGAGGCTGAGATTTTTTTTCCTCAATTATCAGTCTCACAACATTTTTTTCCTGGACCTCATTTTCAGCTGCTTATGAGTTTAAGGTAATAAGCTCTAATGAAAAGTGAAGTGGTATATCGGAGCGGAAGAGAAAGGCTACGGATCGACATTCTGCTGAGAAATATATGGAGTGCGAAACACTCTGAATAAGACATGCAAAACATTCTGTCTTTTAATGTAAATTCACTCAGCTTACTCCGCTCAAGGTTTTGCATAAACTCGACCAGGTTGGCTCTGTTCTTCCTTGTTCTTAATTAATTAGAGCTGCGAGAAAGATATGCCGAAATTCGTGTCCCATACTGCTGTTTGAAAGCGTGAAAAATATACTTTGTAAATATCTTTTCAATTGCTGCATATATCTTTTAGTGAGTAAGGTGTGGCTTCCGTTTTGGGTTAATTGTTAGATTTCAGGCTCTAAACTAGGAATCGTGGTGACTTTTGGTGCATCAAATATATTTTTTGTTAAAAAATTAGGCAAAAATTAATTTCCTCTACATGTTAACTGGGTAGTTATATTGTTTATTTTAAGAATAATGTAGATATTTTATAAGGATATTCAAACTGCTAAATTTTAAATGGTAAGAGATTTTTATCTGCTCAGAAAGACGAATTGAAATGTTCCATAACTGATTATAACGATAAGAATAAACGTAAATAATTCAACTGATACATGATTCAACTGATGATATGAATCCACTGATAGGAATAGCGGCTCCAATAATAGCTTTATTATGGTAAAATATAGAAAATATCAAATTGAACCATATTCATCTATAAGAGATATACATATATCCTTTGTACTAGCTATTGAAAATAATACTAGCAAATAATTCGATGAGTACAATAGCAAATAGACATCGACTTTTATAAAGATATCTATCACTAATATGTTTCTTTATACCTCATGTAAGAATTTCCAAAAGTTGTTAGATAACCGTTTCTCTATATCTTTTAATGCTAAACCTTTTCAATGGCGGCCCATATTTTGGTCCATTCACATTCCATTCATCAAATGTGTGGTATTTTTCGGAAGCGGGGGATTTAAATTATTTTATTCTGAACTTACTGAATACTGAGTCATACTGAATTTTATGCAACACTTACTGATAGTGTATACGGCTTTCAACCTGATAAATTGATGATCTGGCTAATGCGAAGTATCAGTTCAACTTTGGAGTGAAATATTATATGACCGACGTTTTTATCAAAGTTAATAATAACTTTGCAATCTATAAAATGGATCATGTGCCTAAAGAAACCAGGTTGAGGTGTGGATTTCTCAGTCAACCAGGACAACAGATTCGATTCCGTAATAAAAATTGCCGAGGAAATCCAAAAAACACAATGTTATATGAATTGAAATGTCATGAAAAATTTGAAGCTGTTTTCAGAGTGCAATTAAAATGGAAAGAAATTGAACTTTGCAATTAAAGCCGTACCACCTGGAATAAACGGGAAAACTTAAGGGATAGCCGAAGGTGGAAAAGTCGCGAAACCGGGACACGATCCTTGGTCTTGGTATCCGGGCGCATGCTCTAACTAATTTAGCTATCTATCAGAACAGTTTCAAAATAGAAATATTTGTGGATATACATTATATTTTATATAATAGTTCACCTTCTTCATTGAATATCTCTCCCTTTCTACTCTGATTGTCTTCCATCATTTTTGTGGGCAATTAAACATTTTATTTTATCAATGGTTGAAGGAGAAACTTGGTTGGAAGATATCAAGCTATATAGTCTATCTAATTAGACTATATATACAGTGAATTCAAGAAAAATTGACTATATATTCTTGGAGTTATATTTTTCTGTACCAGAGGATACAAGCACGCTTGTGAAAAATACAGTTGCACTGTATTTCATTTTATTTTAGTTTCATAAGTAATGTTACCGCTGTTTTCTCACCCATAGATTCTGCACCATTACAAAAATCATCCCTGAACCAGAAAATCACATCTTTTTGAAGATGAGCTAAGTTAAATTTTATCACGGATGAATTTTCGTTGTTATCTGAGGACGGAGCAAATTTTAAACAAATATTTCATAAATTACAAGTGTTTCCGCATGGAAGGGAATATGCCTTTTTTACTGGAGTCACGCTACTCCTAAGACTAGAATAACAAGCAAGCTTCTAACTTCCAGCATCTCTTTTCTCAAAATGGAATATTAAACAATTAAATATAAATTTATGATGAAATTATAGGAGTACTCATTCCTAAATTGAAAACCGTCCGAACGTATAAGCAGAATATTTAAGGAAGGATTTCTCCTCGGAGATCGGATCGCAGGAATCGAATGTGAGGAAACGAGATGCTACATCATAAATTAAAGAAGAAAAAAATCTGGATCTGAGTAAGTGAAGGAAAATTCCGTGGTTCCCACAGTCCGCCCACCCCCACCCGAGCAGATTTCTCCCGGCGATCCGGAAAGGCCGAAAACTCCCCATGCAGCCGTTCCTGTTTAGTGCCTTTCATCCATGTAAGTGACCATCAGTCAGGACCAGGGAGAGCATCCACCCATGCTAAAAAACGTTGCTGGGATCGGACCGAATTCCGTATATAAGCGGCACTCGCCCAAAAGCAGATCATCAGTTAGCTGAAGCATCACCGAGGAAGAGCAGTTCAACAGAAGGTGAGGGAGATTATACTACATACTAGTAAACGCCCCCGTCAAGCATGACGGAACTTAACTTAGTTTAAAAATGTATCTATTATCGTACATATTTGGTCCTCCTAAGCACAAAAAAATCCGTCGTAAGATCATAATAACTCGTTGTATTTCTTACCACTATTTATAATATTTATTCTACTGTTTTCAAGCCAAGAATGCCTACTTTACGTAAATTTCTTATAAAAATTATAAGAACTGTTTATCCCCGTGCACTTCTATGGGATAATTCATGAAATCATCATTCAACAATGGCCTTAGTCGTCAAAGGAATGGGTTGTTTATTTCCCAAAAACTTTACGAAACTTCCTTGTGTTTTATCTAAATCCTCGAAAGTTCGGATCTATATCAATATTTCACGACTAAAATAAGAATATATGATCAATTTCCTTTCTTGTAACACTTGTCTCAATTTTGTAGGACCATTGCTTCTAATTTAATTTTGTAAAAGAAACAACCTCTGCAAGTTATGAAAACGTACTTTACGTTCATCTCTTATGAATCGTATCATGGGCTCCTGGGTTCGAACCCGGCTCTTTACAGAGATGAGAATAGTTTTCCTAGGGGTTTCTGCATCGTAGAAACACAATGCAGTTTGTTTCAGACCTCTAAGTCAAGCCGTTTCTGAGAGAAATAGGGGGACGGACAGACGGATGGACGGACAGACATTTGCTTTCTTCATACATATAATAAGGACTCTAAACTCACCTATCTTTTTTGACTTCAATAATTTGAATTCGCTTCATAAGGGGATATTACATTCTGCATAATTAATTCGGGAACTGCACTATTTTAGAAATACCATAGTACTAGCATAGTATTGTTAAAATTACTCATGTTATTCTGCACATTGATCCCCACCGGGAATCGAACTTGGGGTCGCTTTCACCTAATACGAACAATTGTCCACTTGGCTATCGGAAGCCCTAAAAACTCCGTTTCAGATAAATAATGCACGAGTTACCCTAAAGTATCTATCAAACAAAATATTTACTTTCATATCTCATCATTAAAGAACAGTAACATAAAATTCTCGTATCTATCATATTCACAAATATCATATTTTTCACTTTAGAGGGAGAGATTCGGGTAAATTTGACAGCCATTCTTGGCACCTCTTTGCTTCTTTCATCTCCTAATTATTATAGTCTATCATTTTTAGTTTTTATTTTATGCTTTGTTATATTTTTCAGAATTATTCTAAAATCGGTTTCTGTGATGTATTATTATTTTTTCGCAGATGTACGCAAAACTTTCAATAATTGCATTGGCATTAGCCATTTGCAACGCTCAGCATAGCTATAGCAACTTCGGTGGCGTTGGAGGCGTAGGCGGTGGTTATGGAGGAATCGGAGGCGGATATGGTGGCATCGGGGGTGGAGTTAGAGGAGGTTACGGTGGTGCAGGAGGATACGGAGGTGTTGGAGGAGGATACGGAGCTGTTGGAGGAGGTTACGGAGGTGTAGGAGGAGGATATGGCGGCATTGCGGGAGGCCATGGAGGAATCGGAGGTGGATATGGCGGCATCGGGGGTGGAGTTAGAGGAGGTTACAGTGGTGCAGGAGGATACGGAGGTATTGGAGGAGGATACGGAGGTGTTGGAGGAGGTTACGGAGGTGTAGGAGGAGGCTACGGAGGTGCTGGAGGAAGTTACGGAGGTGTTGGAGGAGGATATGGCGGCATTGCGGGAGGCCACGGAGGAATCGGAGGTGGATATGGCGGCATCGGCGGTGGACATGGGGGAATTGCTGGAGGATATGGAGGAATCGCTGGTGGTTACGGAGCACAATCCTTCATCACTCACGCCGCTATCCCCGTTGTGCCTAAAGTTGCCGTACCCGCCTTTCCTGTAGTCTCCAAAGTTGCTGTTCCTGTGGTTCCTAAGGTGGCAGTTGCCCCAGTTGTCGCTAAGGTTGCAGTCGATGCTTATGTAAGTGAATATACTCCTAATTTACTGTGGTAGTTAGAATGCTGAATTTTGAAGCTGTGAAGCAGTTCCGGTATCTCTTTTGTTTTAAGATGACATAGGATAAATAGTATGTTTTAATAAGAGGAGAAAATTAAATATTTTTCAGAATTTTTAGCTACTATAATTATGATGAATGCGGTGCCTGTTACTGTGTTAGTATAACAATTGCCGAATGAGTAAGGAGATACGGAATATTACAATCTCTTTCCGTACGCTTGAATTAACACGGCAACTCAGGTCATTGGAATATAGCAAAGATACTTGAAAAAGTTACTTAAAAATAAACTACCACGCAGGGGCTCCTACAAACCATCCATAAATCATCTAGATAACAGAACATGAATGACTAATGAACATGCTTAATTTTTTTCAATGAGGAAATGGTTACTAATGTTAACTTGTTAATGCCCAGAATTTTTAGGTGAAGTAAAAGATATTTTCATTCCGGTAAACAACGAATGTGCTCTTCGAGGAGCAACGACCAAGCGTTACATGGATACAATCGCTAAAACAGATAGTTACTTCTAGTCGCTCTTTTCGAATAGCATCAGAGAAGCTAATAGGGTAGATTAGGTAAGGTGTTAATATACCCCCTGCCATACGCCACTGGCGGCTTGCGGGGTACAAATCTAAAAACAAAATCTAAACTTTGATTCCTAATCAACAGGCTCCACCTCACTACCAATTCAACTACGGTGTTGAGGACCACCACACCGGTGACATCAAGAGCCAATACGAAGAACGCGAGGGAGACGTTGTCAAGGGACAGTACAGCCTCCACGAGGCCGACGGCACAGTCCGCACCGTAGAATACTCCGCTGACCCCCACAACGGATTCAACGCCGTCGTCCACAAGAGCGGTCACGCCGTACACCCTCAGCCAGTTGTGTTGAAGAAGGCCGTTGCAGTGGCCCCTGTAATCCAGAAGACTCTTGCAGTTGCTCCCGTTGCTTCACTGTACCACTAGTACTGTCAGCAATCATAGCACTCCCATCGGAAATCTCAAACTCCATCGTCATTACATCATCGACTTCGTAACCATTTCGCCTTATCCTAAAAATTCTGTGAAGGCGTCTTAACGGCGTTGTGACGTCACATTATCAGCCAAACTACCGATTCTTCCGAAAGGAAATGGCTGCTGTGTCAGAGACCTTTTCTGGAGTATTCTCCAGAAAAAAATGGACAAGAAGAAGACTTCAGCAGTGGGGAGGCTATTTCATCCCATCAGCAATCCAAGATACATACGTTTCATGAAATTCACATAATTCGAAGTCATTTGATCATCTGTATATTTCTGGAGTGCTCCATCAACGCACAAGTAGATTGTATTCGCATTGTAACTACGTCATTTATCGTAGAGGTATTAACCTTCGCTTTCTTCTGATCTGCTTTTTATTCTTATTGGTAAGATAAGGAAGGTAAAAGTGTTATGTTGAATTATTCAATGTATCTCAGATATATTATCGTATCGTTTACTTTGTAAACATTAGAAACTTTGTATATAATCCAAAACATAAAAAAATAAAAAGTAAGAATACGTACAAAGGACAATTTACTTCAAAACCATCACACTTGTACTTGTAATTAAGCATAATAATGTCATTAAGGAACTAATCAAGGCATTTTCTTCAGTTAAATTATTAATTAGCTTCCATACTTTCAATAGTTTATGCCCTATATTTTGGCTCACATTCGCTTTAGCTGTGATCATTTGGCTAGAAAACATTACGGATTCCTATGAATGTATCTTGCCTATACATAATCAAGGAAGCATATTTTAAAGTATCACTGAAAAACCTTTGAGCGTCATCGATTCCATAGATATAAATGAAAATACATCTACATCTACATAAATACCCTGCAAGTCGCCTTTCGGCGCGTGCTAAAGAGTGTAAACATCTAGCCCTCTTGGTCTTGGAATGTCGCGTAACGCTCATGGAAAGAAACGAGTCCTTAAAATGACTTGTCCTCACATCTATTTCCTTTATTTTACGAAATGAAACGTTGATACGTGCTATTTCTAGCAATAGAAAACTTTCTTGCATTCATTTGGTAGAAACTAGCAAACGCTACGAAACTTCAATTTTGCGCAAAATTTTAATGTGAATGACCACAATTACAATTATAGGAACATCGTGATAGCCTTAATTTAGCCTTTTCACCTCTCACGAATTAATTAAATTCAAAACCTTTGGTTTCATCGTTGTTCTGAAATTTGATCTTCTTGCGATCTTTTGGCTTAATCCGGAAACCTCTCGTTTCCTTTTAAATAACTGCCAAGCACTGAAGTTCAAAGCTGGACCACGGGTATCTTTTTTTATCGTTTATCCTTCCTAAATCCAAATGGGATATAGAAATAGAAGACCGATTACCCAGGGAGTTGGAAGGTAGAGAAATACTGCAGATTGAGAGTGGAAAGAATTATGTTCATTACACTCATCACTACTTCCTAAAATTAAGGACAAATATCCTTACATAATAAGTAGTAGTAGCTTTTATAAAGGTGCCTCGACAGCTTAGGTCATTTTGCACCTTGTCAGTAATCAAATTTATAACACATCAATTTCTGTACTTTCCTCTTAAGGAAAAAGTCTCTTTCTCCGCCATACACGAATGGTTGCATGGGAAGTTAAATTATAAGGAATGACATTTAAAGTCATAAAATAGCAGTATAAGAGGCAAAGCAAATAGGAATGAAAAATATTGGGGGCAGTGTAGGTTTTTGAGAATCATTGACTTAGATTATTTCACTTTGGGATTTATCCTATTCCTTGAAATGTGACTTGGATTAAGTTCATTTATGGATTTAGGAACACAGTGGCACTTTGATTTAAAATATTCTTAGATAACGAGTTGCTTAAAAAATACCCTTGGTAACGATGCAGACTTCAGTTAACGACACTTGATAAACCGCGTGTAAAGGACTAACTCAACGCCGCTGGTAGGCACTGTTCGTTAACCATCAATTGGTAAAATTAGAAACACAGTCGAACATAAAACTAATGACATAATCACAGAATATAGCCGACACAAATTGATCTCAAATCATATCTCTTGGAAATTAGATTTCTCTTTGCTAACGGTGGTTTTTGTTAACGATGATAATTCTGACTGCTATTACCGTTGTTACCCAAGGTGTCACTGAAAATGGGAGAATTTTTTTTCATTTGCCTATAGTTTGAATTATAGAAAGCAACTTTAATTGGAGGGAAAACAAAATAAACGAGGGCTCGGTTGAAAAGCAAAATATGCCGAATGACGATTTAAAAAGGAAAGGGAAAGTCGTTTTGAGGGGTCTTTAAAAGGGTGATTCGCTAAAAATGGTATCAGAATGATGTAGGTCAAAGAGAAACAGGAAAAAGGGCCAATAGGTGAAATAGAAAGATGTGGACCAATACTTTAAAGGAAGAAACAGCTCCAAAGTATTCATTGAGTCACTCTGCTGCTATTAATATTGTCGCAGACTCTTTTTTATGTTGCTCGCACGAAAGTCAATTCGTACTTGGAGTACGTAATTTATCTGTGGAGTTTAAATTGCGGAGTTCGGCTTGAACTTAATTTCCTCTACCATTAACTTCCAATATATTGGTAGCTAGTAAATCAAACTATTTTTTGGGTTGGGGCTATATCAACCCCTGCCGAAAGTCGATTCTAATAATTCTTTGGTTGGTTCTACCAGCGTGTTTGTCGGTATAGATTTGATGCGAAAAAGTTGGCGTTTGGAGAATTTACTAGGCAAGATGAGGAGTGAGGTATGTAAAATATTCATCCCGAAGGTCGGTTGGAACCTCATCCCCTCTACTATTGTTATCCAAAAGCTATAAGAGGGGAATGCGGCTTACTAGGCAAGGTGAGGAGTGAGGTGTTTGTCCTTGTTTTCCTCACTGAGCCAGAATACTTTAAGCGTAACAAACCAATGAAAGTAAAGAACAATGTCTCTAAGAGTGTTACTTTTCATAGAATTACCTAAGGAGAGTACCTCAGTAACTTTCATATCAACACACCCATGAACAACACTGAGACAAATGTAAACGAAAGGTACACTGGCTTCTATCCTATATCAAAAGACAAAAAAATATATTTCATTCATCATGATATGGTTGCAGGTTGTCGGAATGAGGTGCTGCTTGTCTTATGAAACATGCTCACATTAGTATATCCCGATAACCAAATGAATAACGCCTTTACCACTCTCTAAGTGGACACTAAAATGAATGTTATTATTCAGCATCACTCATCCCTCGGTGGATTTCATATTATCACACCAAGGGACAATATTGACGTAAAACTTAACGAAAAATATCTTTTCCTATAGGCAAATGCATAATGTATCATTAAGATACATTAGAGGGAAGTAAGAATACGCTGAGGTAATCGAATTTCTTCGAGAAAAAGTTTTGGTAGTCTAAGTTCTAAAGTAGATTTGCAGATAAATAAATATATTATTCATGTTTTTTAAATATATAAGATATTATTTGGAAAGGAAAGACTTTTGTGGGCCTTCTTACTGATATTCAATGTTTTACATTAAAAGAAACGTCGATTATGAAGAAAATGAGGGGCTTAGTCGGTTTCCTCGCCGCCGCTTCTACCATAGACATGGTTAGGTATCCCCTTTATGTAGCACAAACTGCTCTGTTCGTTGCGTAAGTGTTATTGAATCGATAAACAATACCTATATACTATTCCATATCAATAATAATTTGAAGGTAAGATTGATTCGAAGGCTAAATATAGCTTAGGGGATTTCAAACGTGATAAAATAGATTTTGACAGATAAGTCATCCTTTCATTCTTGTATTAGAGCAGATTGTAAGGAACAATTAAAATATATAGCGGTAACAACACTTAATATATGAATCAACCTTTAGAAGGTTATCATCAAGGTACCCATTTTAATACCATTTATAGTTCATATGAACAACGGAAATATTAAGGTATTCAAATCTATCTATAGTTTACTTGATAGGTGAAGGGCTACTGAAATCAGAATTTTAAATTTGCGAAATATGATAGTTTCAAATTATTTTTTTCGATGAATGTGGACTGCATGTTTTGAAAACTGAAAACGACAACGATGGAGTTATTGGAAATGGTTTCCCGAATGAATGAATATTGATAAAACAATTTCAGTTCATGTCCAATAGAATCAACCAACCATCTTCACAAATTCCTGCATATATGATTATGAATATGTGGTCATTAATACCTGAAGAAATAACGGCATATGAAAGGAATGAAGATTTAGTCAGGAGAGCCATTTAGAAATGCATTGGTTGCCGCTATACTTTTGTATAGTGGTGAAGTATCGTTATCAGCAAATGTTTGACGGTACCATAGACTACAGTCCATATTTTACTACTTACTACAACTCGTCCAACTATAGCCAACGCAATACATGAAATGCAATAAATAAAATGCAATATTTAAAATTATCACACAGGCCTAATACTCTGGATGGTTTCTGTATTAGAGTGGAGTAGGTTTATCAGGCTGAAACTATTTCTGCAACAAACTCAATATAAATTTTAAAGTAATTTAACTACAGATTGATTGACGGATCGCAGAATTTTAATTCAAAGGTGGGTATAAATATCAACTCGATCACCAAGAATAGGGTATATGAACATATATTACCATTTATGGTAAGCTGATTGAAGAAGAGGGCCTCAATGACAATAAGAGAAGGATTGAGAAGCATATGACATTATCAATGTTCTAATTAGTAAAATGATTCTTTCCATTACGGAATTTGTCCTCGATTATACATACTAGGGTTCAACTTAAGATAAATGATTTGAAAATGTCAGTTTGCATAGTATATATACCTTAATTTCCTCCTCAATTTATATACAATATATATAATATAACATGAGATATATATTCAAAAAATATATACCTTAATTTTCTCAATTTTCAAGACATACTCGGGTGTAGGAGTCTTTTGTCGGTATGACGTCACGCAGGAATGAAAATATCGAGTTTCTATCGAGTCTTGATATACAAGTATACTTTTCAATTACGTTCACTAAATAACCTATAAATTTCTCCTAACCTGACCTTACTTCTCCGTATACTTTTAAAAAAGAGATGCGATGCCTAAAAAACTCAAATCGTTACATTACCTTGAAACTTTATCCTGGGTCATAATGAAGACATGTCCCGCCGTTTTCCTAACTTAAAAATCCATTATTTACCTGCAAACTCTTTTCATAACGGTCTGACTTGAAAGAATGACCTGTTTCTTAGATTCCATATTTAAAAATGTTCACAACTCCACGTAGAAAGACATAATGAGAGGCTCCAAGACGCCCAATTTCCGAGCGATCAAACCACAGAAGGCACTTCGACTCCTGCGGTTTCTTGCCACTTTATGGGATAATAAAATGACCTACTGAGAAATTCACGTTCTCCATACCAACACGCGCGCAGCTCCGCGCTTTTTCTTTTTATGTGTCAATGGAGAAGTAATAAAAACAGCGAGAGATATATACGTAAGCGGATAACTAGAGAATGAAGGCGGAAACGATGTCAAGATCCATGAAAGAAAGACTTGCTCAATTGTCGACATACCTCCCGTATCTGCCATTTGTAACGCACTAATGAGGGGTTAGTGTACGAAATGTTACAAAGGAGAGCTAAATAATAGGAAGCGAAGAGAATGGCCAGCGAGGAGAAAACGTCCTGCTCGCGCCGACAACCTGAGCATTATGTAAATTGGTTCATGAGCCTCACAACTGGCCACTGTCAATCCAATTTTGATACCAGGATTGCTAGAAGTAGCAAAAAGAGTATTCCATCAAAATTATTTTCATAAATTATTTTCTTCCGCTATTGTCCCTTTCACTTCCTCAACTCTCTCAGGAAGAATACTTGACTATTTTCTGCGACAGACATAATTTAGTATACGAACGTTCGCGGATTATAAGGTTATAACTCTGCTGGTATATTCAACTTTTTTCCAAATACTGATAAGATCTTGAAGAGGAAAATTTATAATTTTAGCACTATTTAGTAGGTGATGAAAGTCAGTGATTTGGTATATATATAATAGCTAACTTCAACTTCAAATTGAGACCAAATTCATTATTTCAGCTCGAATTTAGCTTAAGCTGTGGTGACTTCAAAATATGCCTAAAATTTATTATTTTGATTGTGTTTACGTGATATTTCAGAATAGTTAAAAGAGGAATTTTTTGTTTTAAAAATTATACTCCACGAATGATGGTGGTCCCTCGTGAATATTAAAATTTTAACTGCTAAACCATGACCAAATGATCACGTAAAAATTAAATTTTGACTATCTTTATTAAAAAACATTGCTTATAATCGATCGATTGATCAATTTCACCGATTTTTCCGTTATTATAAATTCGACGATTGAGTCATCGAGAGCACAGATTCTGTGCCGAAGAAGAACGAGATGGTGTAAAACGCTCAGAAATAAGGAATAGTCCCTATGCTGTATATTTTGCATGGATCACTGTTAATCATATGTATGAAATCTTCCCAAGGAAGAATGGACTTGATAAACGTCTGACGGGACCGGGAATCGAACCCGGGTCTCCCAATTGCCGATCGGGTGCTCTGTCCGTTGAGCTATCCCGGCAGAACTCACGAGGGACTGAAACAGAAAATATAGTGGATTGCTCAACGTCATGACACATCTTAATCCTCAATGTCATCTTATACAAAGAACATTTCCAAAATGTATATGGCCAGTACTGAACTTGCAGAGTTATGAAATTGAAAAGAAACAGGACGGAAATAAGAGACAAGACATATAATTGGACAAAAATACTGTTATCGGGAGGAGAAAATTTCCATTGTGTAGCCTTTTGGAACCCATTCTAAATTCTAAGATAACTATTTACCGTAAAAATAAGACTATTGGACGCACAAACTGAATTTTGATTGTTATTTTCCGTGAATTTTTTCATACATGTTGGAAGAACACGCTATTTTTAAAAAGCTAGTGAAAAAATAATCTTACTACTCAATCAATTGACAATATAGGGGAACGTTGTAGGCATTACGGCTGGGCCAAGCATTGCAAGAGCCCTCAGACAGAAGAAACTTAGTACTATACATTAAGGATTTAACAATTCGAACAAGGTCCTTACGTCTTGGTACATATCCGCCACAATTCCTCAATAGAATACCAAGATATAGCAATAATAAAATGACTTTATTAGGGCGTGATTGAGACCAATCAGTACCATCTCACTTCTAAATCTTCTTCATATATAATTTTACAGTAATAGATAGCTTAAAAAAGAACAGAAGAAAACTACTCTGCGATTAAAAAAATTAAGTTTGCAATAAGGGAAAAGTAAACCATAGCGGAAACGCGCAGTAAGGGGGTATTAAAAATCTGCGTAACATACTGTTACGAGTAGTTAACCAAGTTTTATGGAGAAAGCAGGTTTCGAGAGACCTGAAATATCTAGATTTAGTTTTGTAGAGAAAAATAAAATAGAAATACGTTTGCTTAAAAATAAACAGAAAAAGTACATTATGAAATACGAATAATTAGGTTACAAGATAGGTCAGTATTAAGTACGAGATACACAGTAACACGAGGCACCTGATCCCAGGTGTAGATAGAAAGATACTCAGCAGACAGATTATAAAGTTAATTCCAGGCCGTTGATTTCATTTGGCTTCATTTCAAATTATCGAGGAATTTACGAGTTAAGTATTCCGTAGAGAAAGAATAGTGAGTACTATGACTGACCTCATTCAGAACACTTTCTGTTACTGGCGTATCATTCAATCCTTCTAATGTTATAAAATATGAAAGATATATACGCTTGGCTTTACTTTTCGGAGCAGCGAAAGTCTTTATAGACTTCATCGCACCTGACTCACAGCTTCATAAAACTTGAAAGATTCATGATCAAAAACACATTAGTGTATAAGTCGTTTTAAGAATGGAACATATTGATCTATAGATCTTACTGATAATCGTAACATGCTAAAATATTTTTAGTCAGTCGACAAAATTAATGCAATAAATTTTTAATTAATGCAGTTTATAAATTTAATTTATCTAATTTACAGTTTGGCTGGAAGTAAAATGTGGATATCATTTAGAACATTAATTTTGCTTTGCGAAATAATAGCGCTATTTTTAACGCTCTTAATTGTTTTAATTTAATACTATACGGGGATATTCTATATAGTAGACTGCATATAGTAGAATGATGTTATCATTCAGTCAGACAATATCTACCACCAACAACAATCTAGACTTACGTTTGCAATAGTTCTCTATCTGCTACCAAATATATTTCCGAGAGGAGCTTAAATGCTTGATTCCAGAAGGGAATATATCGCGCTAGGTTTCTTCAATGGATACACTCTTACTCTGCACTCATTAATATATTATCGGTCGTTTCCTATGTTCTTTCTAAGCAGAGTGGTGGCGGAGAGTTTGTTTTTGCTCACGGAGAAATCGAAGGATTTATAGATGTCTATTTAGTCTGCATTCGCCAGACTCAGTTTCCTTAGGGCGTGTAACGGCTTTAGTCGCAAGTGCACAAAAAATGGGGGATAGTCATTACATAAGCATGGGAGCTGTGCAGTTTACATATCGGGTTCCTCTGATTTGTAGTCAAATTGTTATGATTATTTCTTTCCTGAATTCCGAAAATTTATCTTCTATTAAACGGTAAACTGAAAGGGATATACAACCAAATATCCATCTCCGTCTCTGAAAATCGATGTCAAGGTTTATTTAATTCCGCAAATATCCTCAGTGGTAGTGTAACTAATTCATACTTGACATAATGGAAGAGAAAAGTTTCTGATAATTTAACAACAGGTTTTTGATTATTCTTTTTATCTCATTTAACATTAAATTTATCTATTTCTTTATTTTCCCTCTTGAATAGATCTAGAAAGAAACCGACTAGAAATAAACGAATGCAGCAGAAGTAAAAATGTAAACCTTAAACAAACTTAACAAGTATAATAGATGAATATTTTTGGATCAAACCAGAAAGACGTCATCTAATAATATGATAAGTTATCGTTACATTTAATACTAGATGCACAGAATATTATAAATAATTTAATCCCCGTAATACTTTCTGTCACTTTTATTAGGTCATTATTGTGAGCAATATACTTCCTACGTATTTCTAGATCGTTGTTTATAGCAGTAGTAATTTTAAAAGCGCTATGACAGCTAAGATCATCTCACAGGTGAGCCCCCGACGGGAAACGAACCAAGGACTGGGATTAATAAATATACTAAATAAGACCAGAGAAAGCAAGTTCACAGATGATGTAGCCAAAACAATTCGTCCAATATGTTACATAGGCCTCTCTAATAATGCAAAGAAGATCACGGAAATAGATGCTAGAAGAAATCTATTTAAGAATTAATTTTTCCAGCGATATGCGAAAATAATCAATATTAATTCTATGAGCTTTTCGGCAAAAGATTGTTTAGAGAATATTTTGCAGTATAACTGCGCAGCTTGCAAAGATTGATGAACTGTGCGAATCGCAACTGGGAGTCAACGTTGGCCGATTGCCTTCGATTAAATTCTCGAGTACCAGAGAAATTAATTCGCGTCATAAATTAAAATCGGAAACAGCCATGCCTCTCAGCATGATGCGGAAATCCCCTTTGAATTCTAAATAAACTATTAACGAGAGCAGAGCGAAAAAGCAGTTGTGAATGAATGGTTTGAGGTCTACGATTAAAGAGATTCTCGCATCATACCTGAGATTCAATCAAATAATTTAAAACTGAAGAAGATAGGTGATAATTGGTATTAAATTAAATAAGATTTAGAGGCAGAATAATTTGACTGCTGCGATTATGGTCAAGAATGATTAATTTTCTTGTACGTTTCCAATAAAGTAATGAATTCACAGTATATGTCCTATAAAAACCGACAGAAAGATCTCTTTGGTAGCTCTTGTGCTCTTTCTCCGTAAACCGAAAAACACAGAGACTTAAAATTGCTATTAGTGACGTAACGATACCAAAATTTTCACCGATTCCGATAAGATTCTCTATTTTTATATCCTTATTCTTGCAATGATTAAAATTCATTTTTTAAATGAGTAATAGTTTGGGGAAAAAATACTAAATGATGATGATGATTTGGTGTTCTGCTGTAGGGAAGGTCCACAGATTTCAGCCCACGCTTCTCTGTATACAGCTTCCGGATAGCCAAGTGGGCAATGCGTTCGACTTCGGCGAAAGCGGTCCCGGGTTCGATTCCCGGTGGGGGCCTACGTGCGATATGACCAAAGCAGTCGAAGCACTTTTAAGAATACGACTACTACTACGCTTCTCTGTCTTGTGCCAAGCTTCCAATATCTGATAGCGCTTACATCCTCTGTCTCTCCTTCCATTAACCGTTCCTTTTAGCGCATTCACCAACAAGCAGTCCCTTCTAAACCAATGTCCCATACAATTTCTTTTCCTTCTTTTTATAGTTTCTATCAGCGTTTTCTTTTCTCCCACCCCCCTTCATTCCGTACTTTTTTAATTCAACTGATTCTCTCGATTCTTCTCCAAATCCACAAATCAAACGCTTCCAATCTTCTCTCTTTCTCTTCGTCCACGTCTCTGCTCCATATAGAGCTACGCTTCATGTCAATTACTTGGCCAGCCTTTTCCTCAGTTTCAGGCCTAGTTGGCTACATAGTATTCTTTTCTGTTTATGAAAGGCTTCCTTTGCCATTGCTCTTCTCATTTTCACTTTCTGATTACACCTAATGTCCTCCTGAATGATGCACCCTAAATACTTAAAAGATGTAACTTGCTATTTTAATCGTCACCTTTTTGGGTAATACTTACTGAACAAAGTATATTAGTTAACAAAAAATTAGCAGAATAATCAACATAAGATTTTCTAATTTTTCCCCATTTTTACTGAAGAAAACTAAAGTACATTCACATTAAATATTATGTACAATAAAATTCAGCTGAGAACTGACTGAATAATTGATGTTCAGTTCAGACCTAACACGTATCTGACTAAATGTTAACGGAAACGCAAATAAAGACTGAAATTAAAGGACGTGAGATTCAATGGTGAAAAATATTTATTTTGTCAAAAAAATGGGAGATAATACTTTTCTGCATGGAAAATTTCGCGATATGCTCAGTAATAGCCGTGCATGGTGCGGTTCCATTACTCGGATTTGCAAATGCTGATTTTTCATTGAGAAAGGCCTATTGAGTTGGACGGTCGGACATTTTTCTGTTATTTTATAGCAAGGAACGTATCTTGGAAGTCTCCATGGATCTGCGACTCACAAACCTGGTGTGCCCCTTGTTAGTTTTACAGATCGTTCAATTGAGATCATATAAGATAAGATAAGATAGTTTTAAGGATATATCTATTTATCATTAGCACTAGAAATGGAAGATTGAGTTTCAGAAAAACCATTCCAAATAGTTGTATTTAGAATTGGAAATAAGGTTAAAAATTTTCCGATCTCTACGCCGATTCCGTTACCCAAAGAATTTCCAATTCCCGATTCCAATTACCCATCCCATCACTAATTGCTACCGTAAATAATTCTGCAATCTACTGAAAAATGACTGATTTTGATAATTAAATGACCGAATGAACATTATTTTGAATTGACGCGTCAGCATTTGTCTGGATTAGTCGATGTATGAGTTCCTTTGACAGCTCGAAGGAGTTGCTTTAAATAAAGCGATGATAAATTTCCGAGCAGCGAAAAGCCTATCACTATTGGATAACTTAATATCATAATAAATTCTCCGAGACTTTCCAACCAGTGTGACACCTTTCCAACCCCGTATATGTAACCCCGTTCATTTTCTCCGCAATATCACAATCGACGGTACTTCACTCTTCGCTTTCGGCTCGAGCAGCACGCGATTACGGAAGAAAACAATTTGTGCTTTCGCTGAAGAGGAATGCAGAATGTGAATTTCCGAACGTTTCCGTAATTTTCGGCTTCCATATTTACGGAATTCGATGATTGTTGTATGATAATATATAAGAAAGTTGCTCATTAATAACTGGATCAATGAACCTGATTGCCAGAGTAATAAAACTTCACTTTGTAAATTCTACAGGTAACATTTCTTTACGATCCGGGTTTCGTTGCGCAACAAATCTGGATCGTAAATAAATCTTAAATGTGGAATTTTAAAAGTGAGGGTTTATTTCTCTGACAAAATGAAGAATTTCCACCTAATAACGCCTGAAACCATTAATGTTTTAATGAACCTGAATCCAGGACGTCATTGAGATAAGCCAGGTCCAAAAAATGGCTTGTCGGGGTCAAACTAAAATTTGAGTATCAAAAACTAATGNGCAATATCACAATCGACGGTACTTCACTCTTCGCTTTCGGCTCGAGCAGCACGCGATTACGGAAGAAAACAATTTGTGCTTTCGCTGAAGAGGAATGCAGAATGTGAATTTCCGAACGTTTCCGTAATTTTCGGCTTCCATATTTACGGAATTCGATGATTGTTGTATGATAATATATAAGAAAGTTGCTCATTAATAACTGGATCAATGAACCTGATTGCCAGAGTAATAAAACTTCACTTTGTAAATTCTACAGGTAACATTTCTTTACGATCCGGGTTTCGTTGCGCAACAAATCTGGATCGTAAATAAATCTTAAATGTGGAATTTTAAAAGTGAGGGTTTATTTCTCTGACAAAATGAAGAATTTCCACCTAATAACGCCTGAAAACATTAATGTTTTAATGAACCTGAATCCAGGACGTCATTGAGATAAGCCAGGTCCAAAAAATGGCTTGTCGGGGTCAAACTAAAATTTGAGTATCAAAAACTAATTATTGTACTAATTTGATATAAAATAAAACGTTGTAATCAATTTTTCTAATTATCCAAATTTCAAAAAATATAAATGCAACTTTTACGAAATTTATTACCTCTCTGTTAAGTACAGCCCGAAGGATGGTTTTATCCTCAACACATCTCCATCAGGTACCAAAAGGTATATGAATTAATTTGCATTTCCATTTCCTCATAGATAGCCAAAAAGTGATTTATCTTTTGCTTCCATCCAATATTAATCGGAAATTGAAGCCGTCTATTTCCCTTTAGGCCCCTTAACACATGCTCCGGTAAGAAATTACTGTATAATTTTTGAAAGTCCGAGTAATTTCAGTTCAACTACTTACTTTAGAAACTCATCGAACAAGCGGAATGGACTCTATTTTATTGAGAAATTCTGCTTTTTATATAATTTTGAATTATCGACGAGAAAGTAATTGCTAGCAGTTGATTCGAAAATTCATAGCTCTAAGATATTTATTTAGATCTATCTTCCTGGTGATGTTGTTTACGTAAAAATAAAATACAAACATTAATTGTATGTTGACATGGATAACCTTAATAGATGAGATGGTCTCGGCCTTGACTTGGTGGTAAATCATTGTAAGCTATCTATGAGAAAAAAACTTTAATATTTACAAACCACAATGTTACAAAAACACGACCGGTTTTAAAGGTAAAGTTTTTTTTCTCATAGCTTATGGATAACCTTATTTATTTACTTGTAATTTTATTTTGTTCTCTAATTTGGCCACAGAAGCCTTGGCAATTAAATGTTGTTATTGTTATTAGTAAACTGTGGTTAGGCTGTATGCCTGGCGGAAGTCTTGTGCCTACATAATTACGTCATATTTACACTATAAATACATGATAAAAATTAATATACATCCACTACCTATGTGTGGATTGTATACCTAGACATTGATATTAAATACATATAAGAAACATAAAAATAATAATACATTGCAAGTAGTCAGCTTTTCCTGTATTTTTCCGAGTTTATGACAATCGAAATATGTAACACTGATTTTTTCGTACGTGCAAAGAAAAAGTATCAATTCAAATATTTTCATCTACATTATTTTACTTCTTAAATTATCATGATCGCTACTTTTTAGAAGTTAATTCTCCACATTTGATTCATACTCAAGGTAAACTGTATTGATTTGGTACTTATAAACACGAAATATACCTTTAATCAATCAGGCAATTTCGTTATCATTACTCTATATATTTGCATCTTCGAATATGGAAATTTTCTAATAAACATAAAAAAGAATGTCATTATTAATCTTAATTCAAAGTCAATTTTTGTTGCCTAATGGCCCTGAAAACTTAGGTTTACCTCTCATGCAGACACTAATGCTCTCGCCGTGACACCGAAGACATAATTTTTCTCACAATATGTGCAAAACTACTAGAAGTTTGCGTCATTATTGATAACTTTGGTAAATTAAATTTCTTAATCGTTCAAAGTAAAAAGGATAATTTTAATACTAACTTCATGACAACATCATGGACACCAATATAATTGTCAATTGCACAATATAAATAAGACCTACAGTAACTATCAGAGACTGTTTCCACAGCTCCACTAAGCACAAGCCACTAATCCTCTGCTTTTTCAGTGAAACAACCAAGACCGACGATAACACTACCTTTACATACAGCGAGAAGATCTAGATTCAATGTTGGATAGCAACTTACAATACAAATAAATTGCAATGAAAATTACAATAAAATTAAAAAAAGCTTATAATAATTTCAACCAGGAACGTGATAACGTATGAACAACATATATTCCCCATATCACTTAATTAACCGATTTAAAAATAAAGATAGAAGAATGAAGTGGATAAAATGTCGCAAATTTGGAATCAGGAAATGCCACGAACGAATATTTCGCACGTTTTCATGACGCTAAGATCAGAATAATCTCAATCTTAGAAAAAGGGCTCAATTATGAATTTTTTTGCGGAATACATTAGCGCACCGTAGACACCAAGTGCTTTCTCTCTAGAAACCGGAAGAGCCGTGAACACCCTGATCACTCCCGGTTTAAGCTCCGCCTATTAAATGACCGAATGAACATTATTTTGAATTGACCGGTAAACAAACCGTCGATTTTACTATCGATAGGATAGAATATAAATAGCGAGCACTCTTTGGTTGTACTATCAAAACACACTCAGCAGTCGAAGGGAGCAAACCAATTCATTAAACCTTTGGAAGGATTTAATCGTAAGATTTAAAGGTAAGTTCCATGTGATAATAATAATAATTAAAAGCGCAACGTTCACCTTAAATAAACAAGATTTAGCTTTTCCTTAAACAGTTTCTCAATCATAATTTTATTTCACAGCGCAATTGAGCTTTAAACGACTCTATCGTTACACTATCAACGTTTAGCTCTTTTCTATGAATTTCATAATATATATGCGTAAAATGTATACATAAGGATAAAGGAAAGGAAGGTAACTTAGTAAGTTGTAAAACCTACGAAAATCCCAAAGGAATAACAAGTGTGAAAAATAGCGACACATAACTTTCAAATATGTTACCAACAAATCAGACGCGAGGAAAAATCAATATAATATATTATGATTATCAATACTTTACGATAATCAATATATCATAATATATCAATGCTATTATGTGAGCAAAAATAAATAAAAAGACCTGGATTATTCTTCGAATGTATTTCGAATTTTTTCAACTTCGTAGTTAAGGAAGATATACGAATATTTGCTGAAAATGTAATTAATTGTATCTTATGTAATCCTTATTCAATAGATTAAGGCCCGGTTCTACAACGTGTACTATAAATAAAAATTAACAACTATTAATTTTACGCCATCATATTGAAATATTTTATTAAAGGGAAGATTATATTTAATCTCCAATATAAGTGACGATTTTACAAGGAGTATCATCATTTTAAGGTCTGACAAAAAAATCAATAACGGTACATTATTTTTATATTTCCACATATTAATTTTAGGCGACTACTAGTGAAAGTTTCGCTAGCTTGCTAGCATCCAAAAAAACGAGTGATAATTTCAAAATTGTATGCTATCCTAAGTTTAATGGCTTTTCAAGAAGTCACGCCTTATCATTCCGATTTCATTCTAACAAAAAAATATAATACCGGGTGAAGTAAAAATTACTTAAAGTCTAATTTCAGTGTACATTATGGTTCCTGGCCTAAGTCTAGAGCAATAAGAACCACGATCATGGATACGACAGGAATGACACGAGACACTTATTGTAAAGATGCTACTCCCCAATCACTCTTATGTCCTCCATATTTGTAAAGCTGGAACTAACGCTGGCGATTATGGTAATATATTGAATCTATGGCGAGGCATTACAAATCGAGTTTCATTCTTTTTAGATGTATTCCCACATCGCAATCATTGCCATGGCACTGGCCATTTGCCACGCATTCCCTCAGCACAGCTACGGCGGAGGATTCGGACACAGCTACGGCGGAGGGGACGGACACGGCTACGGCGGAGGATATGGACACAGCTACGGCGGAGGATATGGACACAGCTACGGCGGAGGAAAGGGTTACGAGGGATACGAACACGGCGGTGAAGGAATTGGGCACGCCGTCCATATTGCACCCGTCTTCCACAAGGTGGCCGTCCCTGTGGTGCACAAAGTGGCCGTTCCTTATGAACACAAGGAGGAGAAAGTGATTGACTATTATGTAAGTACTGAATTGAAGCAGAATGTTGTTCCTCGGATATCGGTATAATTCTTGTAAGGTTCGTCAACTTCTATTGCGACGAATATCGACCAATATCGAATGGAAAGTATAATTCAGAAAAATGATTTACTATAAAAGGGAACCTGAGTGATAAATCATGTCTCATTATTCTCAGCCGAGGATAAAATTTAACGAAAAACTTGCGATTTTTTACGACCTAAATATTGTTTTGTATAGTCGAAACCAGCAGCCATTCATGCTAAAATATTGCGGAAAAGTAATTAACTTAGTTTAGTTGATTAATTTTGAAGACAGAAAACTACTGTATTGATATTCACAATAAAATTAAAGATAATAGTTTACTTTTAAGTATTCAATAAAAATCGAACTATTCGTAGTCTAAATATTCTACTTTTGATTAATAATTGATGCAAAATGCCTTTGTCAAGCATATAATGTAGCGTTATTCTTCATATGTTTTCTTACATAATACTTGGGAAAAGATACTGTATCACAGTATCGATTTCTATTTGTCTTGAACAATTTTTCTCTATAGTGCTACCTACACTCTATGGTATTAAGTGTCACTCAATTATAGCGATATTTGACATAAGCGAATATAATTAAAAATGGAAATACAATGGAATGGGCATCCCCAAAAATTTTCAAGAGATAACCACGGATATTCTTTAGAGAAATAATTCTCAATCTCTCCCCTAATAAAGGCGATTTACTATGATTCTCATACTCTTCTCTTCAGGCTCCTCCTCACTACCAATTCAAATACGGAGTGAAGGACGAGAAGACCGGAGACATCAAGGAGCAGCACGAGGAACGTGATGGTGACGTCACCAAGGGATACTACTCTCTGCACGAACCCGATGGCACCGTGCGCATTGTACACTACTCCGTCGACAAGCACAGCGGATTCCAGGCAGTGGTCGAGAAGAAGGGTCAGGCCTACCACCCGGAGAAGATCGAGCACCATGAGCCTCTGGTGTACCACAAGGCTGTGGCAGTAGCCCCTGTTTACCACAAGGCTATCCAGGTGGCTCCGGTGTACCACAAGACTGTATCTGTAGCCCCAGTGTACCAGAAGTCATACGGAAAATACTACTAAGTGGTCGTCGTATTCATCGGAATGCGAGGCTGAATCATTATGGGACTCGTCCTGTGTCAACTGCTCAATCATGTTCATCCTCCATCCAAACGGGGATGACTGCGATTCTCCATGAATCTACACTGCCATCTCATCACTGCGGACTGGTTTCTGCTCATTCTCATCAACGTACCTCATCCATCGTGTTTTAAAGACTTTCACCTCTGCATTCATTCATGGATCCACATTCTTTTCATGCTTGTACTTGTGTTAATTACCCTATCATCTTCATATTAGTTCATTGTTGATGTTCTGTGGCAATGTTTATTTTAATGTTTTGAAATTATGTTTCATGCGCGCATGTTCATCATTCCATTACCTGAATAAAGAGTCATGGCACACATTATTGTTCTTTTTAATACAAATAGTCGATTACTCGCTATTACAAAAATTTTGTTATCAATCTCTATTTCATGAATGTATTGGGAAAAAATAGACTTTAACAACCAACCTCTTTTATAAACTAGGATGATCTTTAAAGAAGTGGAGATTGATAAGATATATGTTCCTGAAACCCGTATGGAGTCATTGCACTTTTAATTACAAACTTAACCTTTACAGCTATACATAATTGATAGGAAATGTACTTCTAATTTGCTGTTGTATCTCAATAATGTATTACTTAATTAATTTCAGATTGATAAAGGACAAATCAGAAGTAGGAAATGCTCTATTCGATCAAATTCAAACCTTCTACATTTAAATAAATAACCTTCAAGCCGCCATTCGGCGTGTAATCAAGCGTTTGAGTTATCTCTTTAACTTATTGTTGTCGCGTAGCGTTTATGGATAGAATGATTCTCGAAAACCGCTTGTCCTCGCAACTGTTTCTCTCATTTCACGCTCATTGTCAGATCGGGCGAACTGGCACTTTGGTCGCTTAATACCAATCACGTCTTCCGCAAAGTTACATTCTCTGAATTTAGCAAGCAATCACAGCCTCGCATATGCTATTTTATATGTTATGAAACGAGTCTACAGACTAGCATTTTGAGTAGTAAGTGCATTAAACTCTCGAAATGACTCCAATTTTGTTTCAGAAAGTCTTCACGGGAGACTAACCTGATTGTTTTTTGGTGTAGAACCAACGTTGGAAGTTAATATACCATGTAAAAATTACCAACATTACCCGCTGAGGGATACACCCTGAAGATGGCCACGGTGAAAGTGGCCGAAACGTTGGTTCTACACCAAGAAACAATCCGGTTAGTCTCCCGTGAAGACTTTCTGAAACAAACCATTCACCGGGAAAGCACCAAATCCTTCATTAGACTCCAATTTTCATTGCAATCACAGTGATTTTCTTGGAATCTCGTTGCCCTAAGAGAAATGTATATTATTATATTTTAATGATCGCACTAAAAGTTGGGGATGACAAAGGAAAATTAATAGCGTGGCCGGACATCTGAGCGCGCGACAACTGAGCACGTGACAACTAAGCGCGTAACAACTGACAGCCTGCGACTACCGAGTGCGTGACAACTGAGCGACTGCGAAAACTGAGCGCGTCTCACAACTAAATTTAACCTAAACACTATGTTCTATTAATTTAGAGAATCTGTCGGATAGCATAATATGTGGAATATTGTTATAGTTGTTCTCTTTGTTTAACCATGGATGACGGCAGTATTTCGTTTAAATGTCGTCGGCAGTATTTATGTCAACTCTTCGATGTATGTGAATTAAATTCTATTTACATCAACTTAAGGACCCTAAAATCACACCATATACAATTTTAGATTTTTACATGGTATATTAACCTTACTAAAGTGTAACATGTATAAAACATGTGCAACATGTGTATTAACAAAGATCTAGACTAATACAACAATGCGACAATTGAGCGCGTCTCACTACTTCACTTAACGTAAAACTATATTATATTAATTTCTGACAATCTTATTGTTAAATATTGTTATCGTTATACGCTTCTTTGATTAAGAGATGTAACCAAAACATTATTTTTTAACAATCTATTAAATTTCGTCAGCAGCGTTTCATTTGGTTTTGTAGTTAGTATTTCGTTGACCCTCAAATATATATGTTAATTCATTTCTATTTACATATATAATAATATCTATTTTCTTGAATTTAAATACCTTTAACCCACAATTTCAACGTTTTAGTTTTATATAATCGCTACGTAATCTATTATGTTATATTAACACTATGTAATTGTCTAATGACACATTTTCAGCTTTTTATTCGAAAAATTGAGAGCGCCTCGTTTCTAGCGAGCACTGATTAAGAAAATCTAATTGTATAATAACATTGAAATGCTATGATTTTAAATTAATCGTAACGCTATTTAGAGGTGTGAAAAAAATAGTATTGGTCACCTTTTGCCTAGTCTTTTATTTGCCAATTGTTGGCTTGCGAACAAGAATTGAAAAATATCGGAATCATTTTTTCTAACTTATAACACTGTTTAAATAATTATTACATGAGTTATTTCCTTTTTGAAATGTAAGATCTCAAAATAACATTTAAGACCCTTTTAATATACCCCTTTATATCTCCATTACGCGAAACCTATTTCTGACAACCGTATCAGCAAGAAAGATACTGCACGGCAGTCTTTCCTTATCACTATTACAATTTGTTATATATTGTTATTTTATATACATATTTCTTTAACTACTGATTAAAATTTACAACATTAAACTTCATTGGCAGTATTTCTGTTTACTATTAAATATTTATTCGTGAATTCATATTTTTCTCCTGTTGTTGTTACCTTTACCTAATATGTGCATTTAAAAAGAGTGAAAATACAATTTCGTAACAGAGTATATGTATACAAGAAAACACGGGAGAAAGGAAAGTGTTAGTAGGTGAGTTCTAGTAGTGGGGTAGGGTGTGGGAAGAGGTGACAGGACTTGGACCGTCGCGGAGAGGATCAGGAAAGCGGAGATGAAGAGATGGTCATTGATGGTGAGGGTACTAAAGGATGAAAGAGATTGTAATTCTTCCAATTGTTCGAAGGAATTCTAGGATGCACTTTTCCTTCGGAAATGCTGGTATTCCATCTAGAACATTACCTGTTTTCTTCTGCGAATCCTTTTATTAGGCTCTAATCACAGCTTTTTAGCACAGACTTGCCCATTTACCTTCAATACACTAAAAATAAACAAATAATGGACAAAAGGCACAATAGACTTTTAAGGACGAAGCACGGAAAAATTTGCTGGAATTAATATAATGTTTTCCATATAATACATACTAAATATTTACTTAGATTATATACACAGCGATACATATTGTCTAACAAATACTATTTGATTTAATTTACGGACATCTTACAACAAACTCATAGTTATCATTATATGTGATATATTTTCCGCGATAGTTTTTCCTATTACATCATAACCAGTATTGCATTGATTGCCGGGCGCCTACATTAAAAAAAACTATAATCAGGTTTAGACTCGGCAGATAGATAGTTATATCTGCAGTTACCAGTCTGTCAAAAAAGTTAACGGTGTATCATGCCTATTTCCACTCTGTTTCGAAGTATGGCATAATTCTCTTGGGAAATTCCCCAGGTTGGGAGGCAATATTTAAAAAATAAAAGAAAGTAATACGCATTATGTAAAATTTGGGGTATAGAGAGTCTTGCAAGCAAGCCTTCAAAAGCAACGCCATACTAACGTATCCATGCACATACTTGTATGAACTCCTGTGTTATGTCAGTGCTAATCTTGATAAGCTGAAAACCGCTCAATCACACCACACGTATGAGACAAGGGGAAGAAATATGCTGCAATATCCCATACACAAATTAAAATTATTTGAAAATAGCCCTCAGTAGATTGGTAGAAGGATATTCAATCAAATTAAGTAATGTTGTGAGACAAAATCTGTCTACAGATAATGTAGTGTTCTTAAAAAAATTAAAAGGTTTTTGATAAAAAATGTTACTATTCTGTAAGAGAATTTTTTGAAGATCCTAATGTAAATATGTAATATGATAAATTTTCTAAAAAGAAAAAAAAAGTTTGGTAAATGTGATTTTTTTGTAAAAAATGTTTTATTAATGTGAAGTATTTTTTATAAAATGTTTTGTAAATTAAAAAAAATGTAAAAATGTTTAGCGCATAACAGACGAGATACCAACCTGCAAGCGGTTCCTTCCTTTGTACTGTTAATGTTGCAAATGTTATGTATCAATAAACTATTCTATCCTATTCTAGTACTGAGAGTACGAAGCTTTAAGGGAAAAACATGGATAACGAATGCTAGACAAAGATTTCCAAAGAGAAGTATGGAATAGAAGCTATTAGGTAAAAGAAGCGTTGGAAGACCAAGATGATGACGGTAAACGAAATCCGTTCATTACGGCATTCATCGTGTGCGTATCGTTCAGTTGGCTCCTTACCTCTATTTCGTGAATTCAAATTACTTGAATTACGATTTTGGATCTTGACCCGGACTGCTGACTCTTCCTATATTCGTTAACGTTAATCAAAGTATTTCTCATAACTTTATATTTTCAGGGTATGATACTTTTTATAGTTAAGGGAAGACGAATATTGCCATAATATTGTGTTACTGTTACTTAAAGCAAACGGTAAATCATTATACTCATAGTTTTCTGAACGTAATTAAGAATTTTCCCAATTTATAATACTCAATACATACTTCACAATACTCTCAATTTATTTAGTGTTGGAATTTCTTGCTTGCATCATCACTTTCTGGTACTAATGATTAACAGATAAGTACTTCATAATTGAAATTTCCGTGAAGCTTATACCGATTGCTCTTAATTAGCCTTTAGTTTCAAACGTAATATGAATATATGCAACTAATTCCTGAGTGAGAAAAATTAAATCTTCGTGTCTTCGTGCCCAATGCTCGAACCAACCGTTCGCTATGTTCTGTTGGATTTCCAAATAAAGTTTTTACTTTAAATCTGTTTTAAAATGTTAATAATTTTCCCTCTTATAGAAATAAATCATTGCAATAAAAAATGTTATATAAGAATGAAATGAAATAAAATCGTTCACCTGAGTTTGAGGACCTACTGTCAGACATTTTCATTATGAATACTTCAGTTTACTGCCGACGAAGAAGTTGCATCACTTTTAGCACCATTCATCTAGCTTCCAAGCATGTAATTTCGTCCTCCGATCCAAAACTTTCGTCCTTAGTCACAGGTAGAACGAAGAAAGTACCCGATAATCCGCGCTTATAAATAGGGTGCTTAATATCAAATTTTATATATCTCAGAGAAAGTTTCTGTAATCGAAGCAAAATTCTGCAATAGCAATTGAATACTAATTGTTGCCTGAAGCTACTTGGTACTTCTTTTCTAGGCTGAATGTTTGTACTTCAATATTATTCATTCATTAATTATTTTTCCCGATTCAAACATTGCTGAAAATAATGAACTTAAGTGATAAATTAATTACATAGTGTTAATGTAAATTAATACATTATATAGCGTTTATATAAAACTAGAATCTTGAAATAAGTGATTAAAGGTCTTTAAATACAAGAAAAATAGAAAATATGCAACATATATTCGAGGGTAAAAGGAAATACTGCCGACAAAAATTAAAGGAAATGCTGCTGACGAAATTTAACAGATTATTAAAAAATAATATTATGGTTACATCTCTTAATCAAGGAAGCGTATAACTATAACAATATTTAACAATAAGATTGTCAGAAATTAATATAATATAGTTTTACATCAAGTGAAGTAGTGAGACGCGCTCAGTTGTCGCATTGCTGTATTGGTCTAGATCTTTATTAATACACATGTTGTTTAACATAAATAACGTTAATATACAATGTAGAATGTTAAAATTGTATAAGGTGTGATTTAAAGGTCTTTAAGTTGATGTAAAAAGAATTTATATCACATACATCGAAGAGTTGACATAAATACTGCCGACGACATTTAAACGAAATACTGCCGTCATCCGTGGTTAAACAAAGAGATAACTCACTATAACAGCATTCCACATATTATACTATCGGTCAGATTGTCAAAATTAATATAATATAGTTTTTAGGTTAAGTTTAGTTGTCAGACTAAGTTGAGTTGTTGCAGGCGCTTAGTTGTCACGCGCTCAGTTTTCGCGGAACCAATTGAATGATAGAAAACTGAACTTTATCGTATATAAGTTCGTGTGTGTTAAATAAACTGAATTGTATCACGTACAGGTTATCGTGTATAAGTTCATAACCGATTGAGAAAGAAAGTGTAATCTCGATCTTCGAGATATATATATCAAAATATTTTCAACAAATATGCCTTATGATGTACTCCAAGATTTCTTATCAGATAGCAAAATTAATGGATAAAATTTTGCACACATTGTATTAATTTCACATATCCTAGTTTTCGAAGAGCAATCCTAATCTTGTATGAGCAAGAGTCTTACACTGAATGCAGATAACTACAGTCAAAATTTAGGAAAATATACCTCCAAACATATTCTTTTCATAATAAATAAAGTTGATTACGAAAAGAAAATTAAAATTATTTAAAACGGTCTCTGAAAAATATATTATAAAATCATACATTTAATCTAGCAGTGCAGAAAATTAAAGATAAACTCGAAGCCATGTTTAAATAAAAAGACAATTATGAAAAGTGTTTCTTTATCTATGACGAATTTCAACCTATCCGCCACACTTCCTGATATTTACTATTATTATTTATAAACCCTGTAAGTAGAACTACGCACGTGTTGTAAGGATCTAACATACGCCCCTTTTTAAAATACCACAATAAAAACGATGAAGCCATCATGTACACCAATATTATTGTCAATTGCACAATAAAATATACATTCTTACAGTGATCATCACAGACTGTATCCACAGCTCCGCTAAGCACAAGCCACTAATCCTCTGCTTTTTCAGTGAAACAACCAAGACCGACGATAACACTTCATTTACATACAGCGGGAAGATCTAGATTCAATGTTGGATAGCAACTTACAATACAAATAAATTGCAATGAAAATTACAATAAAATTAAAAAAAGCTTATAATAATTTCAACCAGGAACGTGGTAACGTTTGAACAACATATATTCCCCATATCACTTAATTAACCGATTTAAAAATAAAGATAGAAGAATGAAGTGGTTAAAATGTCGCAAATTTGGAATCAGGAAATGCCACGAACGAATATTTCGCACGTTTTCATGACGCTAAGATCAGAATAATCTCAATCTTAGAAAAAGGGCTCAATTATGAAATTTTTTGCGGAATACATTAGCGCACCGTAGACACCAAGTGCTTTCTCTCTAGAAACCGGAAGAGCCGTGAACACCCTGATCACTCCCGGTTTAAGCTCCGCCTTTTGGAACGCCAGTCTCTTTATACGTAACACTTCTCCGGTAAACAAACCGTCGATTTTACTATCGATAGGATAGAATATAAATAGCGAGCACTCTTTGGTTGTACTATCAAAACACACTCAGCAGTCGAAGGGAGCAAACCAATTCATTAAACCTTTGGAAGGATTTAATCGTAAGATTTAAAGGTAAGTTCCATGTGATAATAATAATAATTAAAAGCGCAACGTTCACCTTAAATAAACAAGATTTAGCTTTTCCTTAAACAGTTTCTCAATCATAATTTTATTTCACAGCGCAATTGAGCTTTAAACGACTCTATCGTTACACTATCAACGTTTAGCTCTTTTTCGATGAATGTCATAAAATATATGCGTAAAATATATACATAACTGTCAAATATGTTACAACAAATCAGACGCGAGGAAAATTCAGTATATTATGATTATGAATTCAATACGAAAATCAATATATCATAATATATCAATGTTATAATGTGAGCAAAAATCAATAAAAATACCTGGATTATTCTTTGAATGTATTTCGAACTTTTCCAACTTGGTAATTATGGAAGATATACAACTATCTGCTGAAAATGTAATTAATTGTATCTTATGTAATCCTTAATCGATAGATTAAGGCCCGGTTCTAAAAAGTTTACTATAAATGAAAATTAGCTAAAGTTAATTTAAGGGCCTCATATTGAAATATTTTATTAAAGTGAAGAATAGGGTGCTTGCTATCAAATTTTATATATCTCAGAGAAAGTTTCTGTAATCGAAGCAATATTCTGCAATAGTATTTGAATACTTATTGTTGCCTGAAGGAAAAGTTTCCAATTATTTTCTTAAGTCATTAAAAAGTTGCTATAGTATTGTAAAGTAATTTTTTTCCGCAAATGAATAGATGTACGTTTTGACGAGTTGCCAAAAAATTATTCTTAAGATAAAATGTTCATTCATTCGTGTTCAAACATTTGGTAGGTACTTCTTTTCTAGCATGAATGTCCTGTACTTCAATATTCTTCATTCATTAATTATTTCTCCCTCTCGTTGCCCTAAGAGAAATGTATATTATTATATTTTAATGATCGCACTAAAAGTTGGGGATGACAAAGGAAAATTAATAGCGTGGCCGGACATCTGAGCGCGCGACAACTGAGCACGTGACAACTAAGCGCGTAACAACTGACAGCCTGCGACTACCGAGTGCGTGACAACTGAGCGACTGCGAAAACTGAGCGCGTCTCACAACTAAATTTAACCTAAACACTATGTTCTATTAATTTAGAGAATCTGTCGGATAGCATAATATGTGGAATATTGTTATAGTTGTTCTCTTTGTTTAACCATGGATGACGGCAGTATTTCGTTTAAATGTCGTCGGCAGTATTTATGTCAACTCTTCGATGTATGTGAATTAAATTCTATTTACATCAACTTAAGGACCCTAAAATCACACCATATACAATTTTAGATTTTTACATGGTATATTAACCTTACTAAAGTGTAACATGTATAAAACATGTGCAACATGTGTATTAACAAAGATCTAGACTAATACAACAATGCGACAATTGAGCGCGTCTCACTACTTCACTTAACGTAAAACTATATTATATTAATTTCTGACAATCTTATTGTTAAATATTGTTATCGTTATACGCTTCTTTGATTAAGAGATGTAACCAAAACATTATTTTTTAACAATCTATTAAATTTCGTCAGCAGCGTTTCATTTGGTTTTGTAGTTAGTATTTCGTTGACCCTCAAATATATATGTTAATTCATTTCTATTTACATATATAATAATATCTATTTTCTTGAATTTAAATACCTTTAACCCACAATTTCAACGTTTTAGTTTTATATAATCGCTACGTAATCTATTATGTTATATTAACACTATGTAATTGTCTAATGACACATTTTCAGCTTTTTATTCGAAAAATTGAGAGCGCCTCGTTTCTAGCGAGCACTGATTAAGAAAATCTAATTGTATAATAACATTGAAATGCTATGATTTTAAATTAATCGTAACGCTATTTAGAGGTGTGAAAAAAATAGTATTGGTCACCTTTTGCCTAGTCTTTTATTTGCCAATTGTTGGCTTGCGAACAAGAATTGAAAAATATCGGAATCATTTTTTCTAACTTATAACACTGTTTAAATAATTATTACATGAGTTATTTCCTTTTTGAAATGTAAGATCTCAAAATAACATTTAAGACCCTTTTAATATACCCCTTTATATCTCCATTACGCGAAACCTATTTCTGACAACCGTATCAGCAAGAAAGATACTGCACGGCAGTCTTTCCTTATCACTATTACAATTTGTTATATATTGTTATTTTATATACATATTTCTTTAACTACTGATT
>KZ308996.1:161548-172002 GCA_000376725.2 Ladona fulva
AGGCTCCTCCTCACTACCAATTCAAATACGGAGTGAAGGACGAGAAGACCGGAGACATCAAGGAACAGCACGAGGAACGTGATGGTGACGTCACCAAGGGATACTACTCTCTGCACGAACCCGATGGCACCGTGCGCATTGTACACTACTCCGTCGACAAGCACAGCGGATTCCAGGCAGTGGTCGAGAAGAAGGGTCAGGCCTACCACCCGGAGAAGATCGAGCACCATGAGCCTCTGGTGTACCACAAGGCTGTGGCAGTAGCCCCTGTTTACCACAAGGCTATCCAGGTGGCTCCGGTGTACCACAAGACTGTATCTGTAGCCCCAGTGTACCAGAAGTCATACGGAAAATACTACTAAGTGGTCGTCGTATTCATCGGAATGCGAGGCTGAATCATTATGGGACTCGTCCTGTGTCAACTGCTCAATCATGTTCATCCTCCATCCAAACGGGGATGACTGCGATTCTCCATGAATCTACACTGCCATCTCATCACTGCGGACTGGTTTCTGCTCATTCTCATCAACGTACCTCATCCATCGTGTTTTAAAGACTTTCACCTCTGCATTCATTCATGGATCCACATTCTTTTCATGCTTGTACTTGTGTTTATTACTCTACCATCTTCATATTAGTTCATTGTTGATGTTCTGCGGCAATGTTTATGTTAATGATTTGAAATTATGTTTTCATGCGCGCATGTTCATTATGTACCATTACCTGAATAAAGATTCTTTGCCCATATTATTGTCCTTTTAAATACCAAAGAGTTGATTACTCGCTATTAGAAAAAGTTTGTTAACAATCTCTATTTCAAGAATATATTGAGAATCATTGGAAATTCAACTACCGACCTCTTTTATAAACTAGGATGTTCTTTAAAGAAGTGGAGATAGATAAGATATAGGTACTTGAACCCCTTATGGATTCATAGCTCTTTGAATTAATAACTTCATATTTACAGCTATGCAAAATTAATGGGAAATATACTTCTAATTTGCTATTATATCTCAATTATGTATTACTTAATTAATTTCAGATTGATAAAGGGCAAATCAGAAGTAGGAATTCTCTATTCGATCAAATTCAAACCTTCTACATTTAAATAAATAACCTTCAAGCCGCCATTCTGCATGTAAATATCAAGCGTTTGAGTTACCTCTTTATCTTATTGTTGTCGCATAGCGTTTATGGAAAGAATGATTCTCGAAAACGTCTTGTCCTCGCAACTATTTCTCTCATTTCACGCTCATTGTCAGAACGGGCGAACTGGCACTTTGGTCGCTTAATACCAATCACGTCTTCCGCAAAGTCACTTTCTCTGCATTTAGCAAGCAATCGCAGACCGGCATATGCAATGTTTTATATGATGAAACGAGCCTACATTCTAGCATTTTGGGTAGTGAGTGCATTAAAATCTCGAAATGACTCTAATTTTCACTGCAATCACGATGGTTTTCTTGGAATATCGTCGCACTAAAGGAAATAGACATTATTTTTTTTTATTGATGCCACTAAAAGTTGTGGATGACAAAGGAAAATTGAAAGATAGAAAATTTAACTTTATCAGATGTAAGTTCGTATGTATTGTATAAACTTAATTTTATCACGTACAAATTATCGTGCATAAGTTCATATCCGATTGAAGAAGAAAGTGTAATCGATCTTCGAGATGCATATATTAAACTTTTCTCAACAAATATTCCTTATGATGTACTCCAAGTTTTTCCCTGAGATAGCAAAATGTTAAAAAATGATAGCAAAGTTGTCCTTCTATATCTATATATCTTTCTTTCATACTTCGATAACTTAATCTTACTATTTGTAAAATTGTCTCCTAATCAGCCAATAGTCAGCTAAAATTTGCAGTCATCTTGACACCTACTCCTTTGTTTTTTTTAAAGTTAACAAGAAGGAAAAGGTAGAGGTAACGTTGCACGTGTCTACTTCGATTGACCGACACTCACTTGACCGACCCTCGCTTGTCGGTCAATCGAGCTGTCGGGCAAACGAGGAGTCGGTCAGTTGAGCTGTCGGTAAAACGAGGAGTCGGTCAATCGAGCTGTCGGGCAAACGAGGAGTCGGTCAGTTGAGCTGTCGGTAAAACGAGGAGTCGGTCAAACGAGTTGTCGGTCAAATGAGGAGTCGGTCAACCGAGATGTCGGTCGAGCGAGCGTCGGTCAAGCGAGGGTCGGTCAAGTGAGTGTCGGTCAATCGAAGGGCTCCCAAGAAAAACACTGGGTGAGTTCCACAAAAAATACTTTTATTCTAATGTGTGATCGCTTTCCTTACATCGTAACATCGTCATCCCTTTCTCTACGGTGTCGTCATGGAGATGTTACGACTATTTATAATTTAATAAGTTGATTTTAGTAAGTGCACTATAGTTCGAAGCAAAGGCGATGCTCATTTAAGGTAGAATCACTATCCGCTTTTGCAAATACACCCTGCTGGTTGCCTAGCGACGCCTATGCTTTTGTATGCACAAACGTGTCTGGCTAATTTCGTAGTCAGCTAACATCGCATAATGTTTGTGGAAAATAAGTTTCATAACCTATTTGTTGAATTTTCTCATTCTGTTCTTTCTCCGTTTTCGATGGAGGATAACACGGAAAGGGCATACAAAGTCTTTAGAGAAAAGTTTTCATGTTCCTTATTCAAACGAATTCCATTTTGTTTTAGAAGCACTTGATAAAGCTTATAGATTTATTATAATAATTTTTATCAAGATACACAGCTATACCATGGAACAGAGGTGGGTATTTTGTAACCTCCAGGCCACATGTTGCCTTTTTGGACTTAAAAATGCAGCCGTGTCTCCCTTTGATGATACCGGGTGAAAATAGAATTGGAATTTGTTTCCATTTGTCTGACGCCAAAAATATATTTTTCGAGAATTTCACCCCTCCTACCGAAGACGTACACCAATTAATTTAATGTAATAATTCACTATTATTACGGATTTTTGTGTAATATTTGCGTTGAGATAAGCTTTCCCATTGATAATAAAGATACGTAGTTTATAAACTAATTTTCATCAGCATCATTGCAGTATAAGTCATTATTATAATTAATCTTTTAGCTTTCACAAAGCGTTCAAAATACTGCAAACGAGAAAAATTAGAAAATGGAATGACGAGATTGACAAACGTAAAAAATGAAACAGATGACCTACCCACCTCTCTTAATCAATTTGAAAGTAAAAACGGTAAGTTGAGAATTAAATACATTTTATTTGGTGAAAAAATACAGTAGGCCATTTCTATGCTCATAGTTAAAAATTAAAATAACAATATTTAATACATATAAATGAGATAAGCCATAATATGATATACAATTTTTGTTAAAAATAATAACATATTAAAGCCAATTAACTTTATTATTCTTTGGCCTAAGTGTTTTAATATTTATAATTCTAATATTTAAGCAATCTAATTGAGAGATCTTAAAAAGATCGATCAATCAATGATTGATTATGCAACAAAAAATATGAAAGTAAGTTCTTAGGTTTTTAAAAGCCACCTTAAGCGTAAGTGCTAGAAGAGAAAATGTCCCGTCTATTTCCAGCGAATAAAAAGTGCACCCCTTAATGACACACGATGTAAATGCGTTAGGCGTACCTTGGTCCTAAAATTGGAAGAAGCGAAAGGTAGAGGTGTCGCATTTTATGGTAATACATATCACAGGGAAAGATACTTTCGAATTGCAGAAGGTCATAAATATTTTCACAGCTGAAAGGCACTTAAAAAGCAATTAAATTTCACTATTTTTCATTGGTAAATTATAATGGAATATCCGTAGCCCTCTGAGAGTAAATTAATCTTTAATTATTCGAAAAATTTACCGTAATAACCCTTTGGAGAAAATATCGGTAGTGCGCGGTTTACTTTTTTATCTTAGAAACAGATTCCAGTACTTGAATTTCATCGTTAGAAAATTAGGAAACATAAAATACGCTTATAAACTAGGTAGGTAGATGAAACAAATATTATCAGGATATTAAAAATGAAGAAAACATGAAGATTATGCTGTAATCATCCATTGAGTGGAGACTTTCATTTCGATCCACTCCATAGTATTATAATATTTAAAAAAGTATGCATAAAATAAGAATTTCAGATTTAACGATTCCACATTATGTTTCGTGAGGAAAAGGCGACCAGGAAGGAATCAGATTTCCGAAGTGAAAAAGTTAGGAATGGAACTTTTCTATTAAGAAAATGTAACAGCGTAGCGTAACCACACCAAAAGCGTGCCGTATCTAAAGATAGCGGTTAAGAAGGTTACATCATATACTTATTGAGAAGGTAAAGACAGACCCACGTAATTCCTTGGAGCTATTAAAGATGAAATGATGGTACTATTTTCCCTATAGAACAAGTAGAAAATGTTGACATTACATTCTTTACGGTAAGATTTAGAATAAATGGCTAAAGTATTTCTCCCACTCAAAGACCTTGAAACTTAATGTGAATGAATACATCTTCGTAAATCCGACGTTATTGGAGATGGAGTAGCTCATCTATTCAGCACCCTGTTTTGGTGTGGATAATGAAACCGTAAACGAATAAAAATTACTCACCCCTGTTAAACGATTATAAATAAAATATATCATTGTGTATCGAGGGAAGAACGTGAACAAAATGTATTGCTAATAAATCTTCCTTCTCTGTCGTATTTACTATATGAAAATTTTTAAGAAAGACGAAATGGAAAGTATAGTTCATATTTGTAGCATTTTGTAGAAATTAGTTAAAATTGTACAAGTTTAATGTATAATCTCAGTAAATATAATTTAAATTATTACTTATCTTTATATCTAAATATTTTATGATGAAGTATATAATTGAGGTACCTCAGATTATTTATATCAAAATATTGAAAAATGAGTATCAAAATCTTTCTCCTTGTTAAAACTAATGATCCTTAGTAGAAACCCCCAGCCTTACGTAATTGGGTCTAAAAAGTCAACCCAATAGAAATTACGTATTACAGAAACGAGAAATAATTAGAACTCCGAGCAAGAGAGCTGCAAAAAATTGTCAAATGAACGAATGTGCCTCATGCGTTGTCAAAGTACTTTCCCTCAGAAATCCGGAAGAACTAAAAGCACTATTCTATTTCGCCCTTTCCCTATTTGTGCGCCCATTTCAAAACCTCTCTCTCTCAGCTCCCACTCAATGTAACCATTACCGGCTATGGATCGGTAAGTGTATATATAGCAAGCAGATTGAGTGTAGAAGCATCATAGCAGATCTTTCCATCCGAGGAGGAACAAGCCTTTCGAAGCAGTCCAACTTTGGATTAAAACCGCCTAAAGGTATGTATAGGGTACGCTACCCTCACAGTATTAACTACTCCGGATTCCCTTTACAAGAAATACCGGTAAGTCGGTGCTTGCATACGGGAGATTTAGATGGTACTGCATTATAAGACATATATTTAAATTATTTTCTATCTCTGGTTCAACATGGAACATTTTTTGTTCGACTTTCGGCGCAGGATATCAGGGTAAAATCTGTCGTTCCTTACAGTCTCAATCTTGTGCATTGCTGCGATTAAATGACGGCAAATGAGTGATACTGAATTATGGCATTCAATTGGTCAATCCTCATTGAATATTATAGAAAGTGTTACTCAAAGGGTCATTGTGATGCAATTACGTGGGCTCCTCAACTTAACGCATTCTCGCTTGGTGAGGAAAGCTTCACTCCTCATCACTCCTAGTAAGCTTCATTTCATCCTCTAGGAGGTTTGGTAGCTAATTGTAAAGGTGTTTGCGAACAAACTACCTTCGAACTGATGATGAAGAATCGTATTTTAAAAGTTGTTTCGAAGGCAGAAGCCTACGCTTTAAAAGAAAGAACAATCTTAAAATTGTATGTCACTTCATTAGTATTCTGTCTTCTTAACACTCTATCCTTGGGTTTTTATGTATGTTCATGAGAAGGTTGACAATACATCCTACCTTTGAAGTGATAATGATACAGATAAACAGACTCTTGCTCACCAGAATATCAATCTAACGTAATTTAAGATAAAACCGCGATCATGTAGACAAACTAGTTAGTGAAGACTTGTGAATTTCCACATACGTTTCCTTAATAATATTATTCATTATAGAAAAAGTTACAAAGTACTAAATGAACGGAAGGGTACTCGAGAAAGGTATGCTTAGAAACATTTGACCAAGGGTTACATTTTAAAAATGTTACAAATATTGGTTTCCTTCAACCTCACATAATACACTCCATGTTGCAGGCATCGTCGATTCTCTTTTCGAGACCTCCAATATTTTGTAGATATATAAGTATGGATATTATTGCGAAAAGTCAAGCATTACTCCACATGGTCACGGATACCCCTCATTCGTGGTGTTATCAATAGATTGCTACTATACTACACAACTACTGCTATTCTTAATGCTTTTAATTAGACAGGCAACGAAGACATGCATATCACTCGAGCAATTTGTATCAATGTTAACTTATATCTTGCTAAGAACAATCATACAAATATAACTCTATACTCATGATATAACCTTGATGTGAAATGATCGAGAATGGAACGATGCAGCAAAGGATTCAAAATGACAACCAACGTAGACAGAAGAGAGGATACTCCTGCAAGATGTTTTAATATAAAGTTCCAATCTTTTCAGATGTACTCCCACATCGCAATTATCGCAATGACACTGGCCATTTGCCACGCATTCCCTCAGCACGGTTACGGAGGGTTTGGAAAGGGATATGGAGGATTCGAAGAGCATGGCGGCGGAGAAATAGGACACGCTATTCAATTTGAACACGCACCCCTGATCCACAAGGTGGCCCTCCCCGTGGTGCACAAAGTGGCCGTCCCCGTGGTGCACAAAGTTGCCATTCCTGTGGTCCACAAAGAGGAGAAGGTGATCGACTATTACGTGAGTATACTGCATTACAACGGGATTCTTCGGAAATAAACGGCAAACTACCTCACTCCTCATCTCACTTAGAAAGCTCGTCCCCTTACCTATATTACAATTATGCTAAATGGCCTGAGAATTCAACAAACCTTCGGGCTGATTTCTATAAAGACCGGATTCGTCGCATTTTCCACACTTCCTTTCTAAATTTTTATTGCGAAATTTTTCATTGTTATAAATGTTAATTTGGTTATTTGAGCATTCATAATTGACTTATTGGAAATACTGGGCACCAATTAGTGAGGCTCCAACGTTTTATCCAAGCTTGCTGCATATCATAAAAATATTCAAATATATATCATAATCTCTGTTAATGACGAATAAATAAAAATCAAATTTTGGAAATCACTATTTTCCTAGTAATCATTAAAAATCAAATGTTACATCAACATTACCGCGGGCCTAGCAAGAGATAACAATGACTTCAATAAAGATTGCTGAAATACACTGTGATATATATATAGTAAGTAGGGTAGCTAAGAATAAAATCCTTCGTTTTCTTCTGTATTATGATTATATATCAATTCTATTTCATTAGCTGAAAATAAATTGCCCTTAATTATGATATCATCATATGAAATACTTTTTATTCTTATGAAGTCTTTATATCAGCACCTTCATTCCTATCATCCCACATTCGTTATACATTTATGCTCCTCCATATCATTCATAGCACCCCGAAATCAATTACTTCTTTAGTTTCTCTTTCATGTTTGTCTTCTCTGACCCACATTCCTTTATCTTCAATACATATCGCCACGTCGTTAATAATGATATATGCAAAATGAAATCTTTATTTAAAAGCTTGCGAACATCTCGCATTTCACATAAAATGACACAACAGATTAACTTGTTAAGTGGTAGCTAATTTCAAAATATCATTTGAACGAAAAAAAAGCATCACGAGAGATGAAAGACTTATAAGACTATTATATATAAATCATGTGATGATAACCTGTTACTTTCTCTTTATATTGAAGGCTCCCCCACATTACAAGTTCGAATACGGAGTAAATGACGAGAAGACCGGAGACATCAAGGAACAGCACGAGGAACGTGATGGTGACATCACCAAGGGATACTACTCCCTCCACGAACCCGATGGCACCATCCGCACCGTCCACTACACCGCCGACAAGCACAATGGATTCAACGCGGTCGTCGAGAGGAGCGGAAAGGCCGTGCACCCCGAGAGAATTGAGCACCACCAGCCCTATGTGTATCACAAGGCGGTCGCGGTTGCTCCCGTCTACCACAAAGCCATTCAAGTGGCACCCGTCTACCACAAGGCCATTCAAGTGGCACCCGTTTACCAGAAAGCCATTCAAGTGGCACCCGTTTACCAGAAGGCTATCGTTGCCCCAGTGTATCACAATTCTTACGGCAAATACTATTAGATAGCCTCGTGTCCATTGGGAGGTGTCGCTGAAACACATAAGGACACTTTTTCTGCGTTACCTGTTCCTCCATTTCCATCCTAGCATCCACTCACGATCCAGGTATTATAATACTACGGAGTGGTAATGCCTTAGATCATTCTCACCTATGTACCTCATCCATCGTGTTTTAGCGACTTTCACCATTGCATTCAGCTTCACCCACGGATTCACTCTCCTTAATCATAATTATGTACACGCATGTCATTCGTCAACATATTGTTCCATATTGTACCATCTTATTAAGTTGTTGATGCATCGCGGCATTTTATGTAAATGTTTGAAATTATATTTCATAGTGCATTTTCATGACTTCATTGTATGAATAAAGAATTTACCTTTGCAGTTACTTATGTATTTCACTACTGGAAACTTGATCCCCTGATATTCGCATCGAAACCTTTAATGGATTTGTTTCAAACTTCTAAATTTTTCATAGCAAAACTCATCATAAACATCATCAGAGTTCTGATACTTCAATCAGTTATTCGGCACTCTCTAGTGTTGCATTATGACTTATCATTAGGAAATTATCTATCCCTTTTATAAATAAATTCCATTTATTACTCTTGAAAACAAATAGAAGACAAAAATTCCTATTTTAAATTCCGCAGACAATTTGGCATAAGATAAAGGCTACGAATGAGGATTAGTGTCGAATATTTTATAGAATTCTTTTCACTTTTCCAGAATCGCACTGGTTTTCCAAAAACCTGGTTCTCGCACTTTGTCGAGCTTTAAGAACTCAATTGGNACGGCTACGGCGGAGGATACGGACAAAGCTACGGCGGAGGAAAGGAATACGAGGGATACCAACACGGCGGTGGATATGAATCTAATTCCTTCCACGTCCAGCACGCAGCTGTCCCTGTTTCTCCATAATTTCCTTAAAAAATTAAAATCCCTGAGAACGTTTCATAAGCATGAAGGCGTACAATTTATATCTGCCTAGAAATAAGCATATTTTTGAGTGAATTGGATCCAACCTCAAAATATTTGTTAATGAATGACTTAATATTGCAACTATCCACAATACTATATCTCGGTGTCGTCGCAGGTCGATTTTCATGAAACTTGTGATCAAGATACGACGTGTTGATGGCTGATATTCTCAGTAAGCGGAAGTCTGTACTCTTTTCGTATGGGAGAAGGTAATAATTACGGACTGAAGTATACTTGGTGTTTAATGTCCTCGAACCACTGTGTTTTCCGAAGCCAACCTCACCTAAGTTGGTATTCTAATAATTATAACCACTATGTATCGATAACGATGTCTTTCACGTAGCAGTAATTGATTTTTATATAATTTATTCTTATATAAATCTTACAATATTCAATTCCCATTAGCAATAACTAACTCATCCTTAATATGACTACATCGAGTATAAGTATAGAAGTACTAGAAGAAATCCAAAGCAATCCGCATTGATACATGCTGAAGAAAATTTCTTCACAAGGGATCTACGCCATCAGTAGATCCTTCTTGAGTTCAACACATTAAAGGAGGGATGATTCGAAAATTAAATTAAGAGACAACCAGTAGTAAATTTTTGAGAGGTACGAATCGTGGTAAGGAAATTCAAAATTGTAAAAGAGATGCCAATGTCGATAAATTTGTAAAAAGAAAATCTATTTCTGAAACATTTGATTATGTTTTTGTGCAGCAAAAAATTCCTGTTTCTGCAATGTATAGAAGTTCTTTTATGTTGTATCCTTTTGAAAATAGGGTTAGTATTCTTCGACAAAATTATAGGATGAATCATCATCATTGGTTCTTCTGCCTTCTGGCAGGTTCTCTCATGGTAACCTCCATACTTCCCTGTCTTCTGCTAATCTTTTGGTTTCACTATATTTCCCTTTAATCTTAATTATATCTAACATTGTATGTCTCTTCCTTCCTCGTCCTCTTTTCCCTTTTATCGTGCCCTCCATTACAGTCTTCATTAAACACTCATTCCTCATACAATGACCGAGCCAATTCTTCTTCCTTTTCTTAATTACCCCAACCAGTTGTCTTTCTTCTCCACACCTTTTTAGCACTTCCTCATTTT
>KZ308996.1:172587-188690 GCA_000376725.2 Ladona fulva
GAAAATTCAGTTCTTTGTCGCTAAGCAGAAGTTGAAAAATCAGTTTTTAGTCCGTCATATTATTATTAAATTATTTAGTTATTACCAGATGAATTATCCATTTTTATCTGAAAATCATGTACGAAAGTTCATTCGACCGTCTTATCCGCCATGCGTTAACTGCATTAAAGCAAAGCGACTCACTCCTGTAAAAGCTGAGGAAAAATTTTCAAATAATTTTACCTTTCTTGCTCGCACTCAAAAGATGCCGTATGGATAACATGCATATCCGAAGCTAACACTAGATGAATCGTCAAATTCCTAAAAATACTCCATTCATAGTCTTTGTTGGTGATATTTGTAAACATCTTGGTTAGCTTGATTTGCCACCAACTGACAGATCATTTGACATCGCTTTCAAATTCACTTTTAGGCAAATATAAAACTGTAGAAGTGTGTCTTAAAGAGATACACGATCTTTACATTGTACAAGATTTCCTCTGTCTGTATGATAAGGCTCTTACGATTCTTCGAGTTTTTCTCCTCAGTATCATGTGTAAGTGATCATTTCACATCATATCTGTGAAAGTATTGAGACGAATGTTTCTTTCGCTGCGTACGTTTCAGACTAATTTAAAATGTATCATATACCTACGTGTCCTAGAACACGGTCCAAGTAGCTTTTCATCGCATGGTCAGAGTTGCTTGGAATTTTAGCCTTTTTTTCATGTTTCATTCCGTCTAGTATCGTTCGCTGATTAAATGCATTTTTACTTGACTGCATTTATTTCCCTGATTTTTCAAGCATCATAAGATTTCCTCTAAGACATGGTAGCAGATTATTTCTATTGCAAATATAATGGCATTTATAATCAAACAGTTTCCTAAATAAGAGTCTGAAATATAACTCTTTTTGTTTGTCTCATTCTTTCTTAATTACCTAATTTAGTACGGAAACTATAGAAAATTATTAAATCAAATTCTTTCAGAGATCTCAAAATCATTCCGATTATCGAATGCAATCACTTTCATCGTCTCTTTTCCTGAAGCCTTCAACAGAAAACAATCTAATCAGTCACATTAAGATTGCAATGCTGAGATATTTAAACTGGAAGTTTTGGGAGAAAGGTTAAAAGAAAAATTTGAGTTTTGAGTTTACTAGTATAACAATTTTTAGCTTTTGTCTTTTGCTGAAAATAAATTCCGCAAATATAAAATTAAGGCAATTAAATAAATTAAACGGTTGATATCATCAATTAATAACTGATATGGTGAAAAAGAAAGCGGGAAATTAATTATATACAAATATAGATAGATGTAATTTTAATTTGCGAGGTTAGGCAAATGTGTCTTCTATCAATTCTATGTATCAAATGTGGCTTCTGCTCCATCTAACCTCATATGATGTTCTAATATTTGCAGCAGTGAAGACAAAATAAAAGAGTAGGGTATGGGAAAATATCTTTGCAGCTTTGCAATGTTTACGTGGAAAAAATCGCACATTGCATAAAATATCCATGTAGAAGGGTGAAAATTGTTTATTTCCAAAATTAATTTGATATATCATAGTAACTCATGATTTCACAGAGATATTCCACATTTTAGGAGTATTTACAATGTCGAATCAACTACTAACAGAAAGTTCAGAAAACGTTTCGAAAAATAAACTCAATAATTTTACGCTCAATTTTTACGACAATATAACCTTTGTAACTGGTAGAGAAACTTTAACGGTTTTAATGGAAAAACATAACTAATTTTTCACAAAATCTATTACTCATGCCCAGGAAATAAGGAAATGAGACTTTGTGATAAGCCTTATTGCTGAATATGACAACGATATCACTTTTAAGCGTCCGCATTCTACCTTTATATCCATCAAATTGAAAGAGAATATAGATGGAAATAAAAAAATCAGCTGCAGAATAATAATGACTCTTCAAATAATCCCCCTTTTGCTTCATTCTCCGACGAACTTACGCTTAACTCTAATATGGCAGAGTTATGAACATAATGTGTGCCTGAATTAAATTATAGAATAGTAATTGAATTTTACATCTTAGAAATAACGTGAAAAAGTTCTGAAGGTTTTTATCATCAACATTCTTATAAAGTTCTTCGACAGCTGAGGCCATTTCGTATATACAGTCCCAACCAGTATATACAGTCCCAACCCTGGAATCAACCAGAGACCGTTTTCCGCATTCTTTGGAGTATGCGGAAAACGATGTAATGTTCAATTAAAAATAAGAGTGCTGAGTCGTTTTGGCTAAAATTTCCAAATTCAAATCCAAAAATAAATTCGTAAAATAAATAAAATTTCGTTTGGACAGATAATTGAAAATCTATCAAAAATTTCAAAAGAAAATGAAACGTCTTTGATGAAAATCACTATTTTTGAATAGTAATGTTTCTCCTGACCTAATTGTGAGTTAAACAAAAAGACAGTTTTGTCGAGGTGCTGGTTGATCTTTATATTCTTGAGCATATGTTAATCTTCCTCATACCAATTCCCCAATTAAAGAACACTTTTTCCATTCCCACTTTCCGCCAATCTACTGCATTATCTTACCCAATGAGATTGCTCCAGTAACTATCGCTCCGCATTCCCTTCCTCTCATTTCCTTATGACTTTCTTCGTGGAAATTTCCCCTTCTACGAGTTCTTTACTTCCTCCCACTCTTTCACCGCTAATTTTTATGCATAAATATGTTGTATAAGGATGGTGGTTTTCTGTTTCTTAATGATAGAGATCTTTCCCTAAACCGGTCGTGAATTTTGATTAAATTGTGTGGATTAAGTATGTACAACACTTAATTTACATTTTACATCACGGAGATCAACAAAATATCACCTCTATCTGCGAGTTTCATAAAGAACGCTGTCTTCGTGACCAAGTTACCAAGTGACCAAGTTCGTGACAAATGCGTTTCAACATTTTTTATGGACGATTTAGTAACATAAGTATTTCGTTTGGCATTGTTAAGCATTTCTATGAACGTTATTTTTATTACTACTTTAAAAATGTATTACATTAATTAATAAAATTGCTGCTTATTGCTTCAAAAGTAGCAATTTAATTAATTTTGACTTAAAAAGTAATTATATAGTAAGTATTTAAGAACTAAAGCAAAGAGTTAACAAGATTTATTTATACCGACTAAAAAAACACAACTGACAGCACGACCCGGGTTTCTATGCTGGGCAGTATCTACAGATAAATCTCTCCTTTATAATGGAATACCACCAAATGAAGACCCACACGGTCGATATTATTTCAGTGCTATTAATCAAGTCTCAGGAAAATTCAGTTCTTTGTCGCTAAGCAGAAGTTGAAAAATCAGTTTTTAGTCCGTCATATTATTATTAAATTATTTAGTTATTGCCAGATGAATTATCCATTTTTATCTGAAAATCATGTACGAAAGTTCATTCGACCGTCTTATCCGCCATGCGTTAACTGCATTAAAGCAAAGCGACTCACTCCTGTAAAAGCTGAGGAAAAATTTTCAAATAATTTTACCTTTCTTGCTCGCACTCAAAAGATGCCGTATGGATAACATGCATATCCGAAGCTAACACTAGATGAATCGTCAAATTCCTAAAAATACTCCATTCATAGTCTTTGTTGGTGATATTTGTAAACATCTTGGTTAGCTTGATTTGCCACCAACTGACAGATCATTTGACATCGCTTTCAAATTCACTTTTAGGCAAATATAAAACTGTAGAAGTGTGTCTTAAAGAGATACACGATCTTTACATTGTACAAGATTTCCTCTGTCTGTATGATAAGGCTCTTACGATTCTTCGAGTTTTTCTCCTCACTATCATGTGTAAGTGATCATTTCACATCATATCTGTGAAAGTATTGAGACGAATGTTTCTTTCGCTGCGTACGTTTCAGACTAATTTAAAATGTATCATATACCTACGTGTCCTAGAACACGGTCCAAGTAGCTTTTCATCGCATGGTCAGAGTTGCTTGGAATTTTAGCCTTTTTTTCATGTTTCATTCCGTCTAGTATCGTTCGCTGATTAAATGCATTTTTACTTGACTGCATTTATTTCCCTGATTTTTCAAGCATCATAAGATTTCCTCTAAGACATGGTAGCAGATTATTTCTATTGCAAATATAATGGCATTTATAATCAAACAGTTTCCTAAATAAGAGTCTGAAATATAACTCTTTTTGTTTGTCTCATTCTTTCTTACTTACCTAATTTAGTACGGAAACTATAGAAAATTATTAAATCAAATTCTTTCAGAGATCTCAAAATCATTCCGATTATCGAATGCAATCACTTTCATCGTCTCTTTTCCTGAAGCCTTCAACAGAAAACAATCTAATCAGTCACATTAAGATTGCAATGCTGAGATATTTAAACTGGAAGTTTTGGGAGAAAGGTTAAAAGAAAAATTTGAGTTTTGAGTTTACTAGTATAACAATTTTTAGCTTTTGTCTTTTGCTGAAAATAAATTCCGCAAATATAAAATTAAGGCAATTAAATAAATTAAACGGTTGATATCATCAATTAATAACTGATATGGTGAAAAAGAAAGCGGGAAATTAATTATATACAAATATAGATAGATGTAATTTTAATTTGCGAGGTTAGGCAAATGTGTCTTCTATCAATTCTATGTATCAAATGTGGCTTCTGCTCCATCTAACCTCATATGATGTTCTAATATTTGCAGCAGTGAAGACAAAATAAAAGAGTAGGGTATGGGAAAATATCTTTGCAGCTTTGCAATGTTTACGTGGAAAAAATCGCACATTGCATAAAATATCCATGTAGAAGGGTGAAAATCGTTTATTTCCAAAATTAATCATTTAATATGTAATTGTACTAATTGGCTCAATAAATAACTATGACATTTAAGATTTTAATAAACATTGTGGCAACCATCCTCTCTAATATCATAATCACACTTTGATATCTATATCATAGGTGAATGTACGCATTGGAAATCTTCCGGAGTAATAAATAATCATGAACTCCGATCACCTAAAAACACATTCTTTAAGTGTCAATGCTGTCTCTACAAGAAACTTACATTGAACACACCTAAAATGTAGAATGAATAATAATACTTTGTATGGAGCACCGAGCTTAGAAAAATATCTGGAACAGAATGAGCGAACCCTGGACAAACTGACCCAGATAAGGACGTGACAGTAACACCGAGTGAGTACTGCACGCCAATTAGGAAGCAGAGCGCGAGGAATCGACAAAAATTGTTCGATGATTATGTTTGCCTCGGGCGTTGTCACACTAAAATACTTTCGCTCAGAAATCCGGAAGAGCTAACAACACAGTTTCTGTTTCACCCTTTCGCTATGTGCGCGCTAATTTCTAAATCCCCACCTTTTGCTCCACTGTATGCTACCATTGAGGGCTATAGATTGGGAAGTATATATAGCGGGCAAACTGGGTGAGGAACTTTTTGAATAGTAATGTTTCTCCTGACCTAATTGTGAGTTAAACAAAAAGACAGTTTTGTCGAGGTGCTGGTTGATCTTTATATTCTTGAGCATATGTTAATCTTCCTCATACCAATTCCCCAATTAAAGAACACTTTTTCCATTCCCACTTTCCGCTAATCTACTGCATTATCTTACCCAATGAGATTGCTCCAGTAACTATCGCTCCGCATTCCCTTCCTCTCATTTCCTTATGACTTTCTTCGTGGAAATTTCCCCTTCTACGAGTTCTTTACTTCCTCCCACTCTTTCACCGCTAATTTTTATGCATNATGTAGTTAGAGAGAATATTGCATCTGTAATAATCCTTAATATAGCAATAATTATTATTATAAGTAATACCAACCAAGTAATAACTTATTCATAATAATGCTCTAGTGATATGACGTTATTTTGACAATACTGAGAAGGTTTAAGGATGAAAAATATTAAGGCTTTACGAGATAAAATTTATTATTCCTGAACTATGTAACTCTTTCATTGCTCTAAGACAAATATAAATATTAAGAAACTATAAATTTTAGACGATTAAGCGATCTTTATACTTTTAGTTAGATTGGTTAAGGTAAATGATTCCTAATCATAAAATCTTCCCCTGGATGGCGTGTGAATAAGAATGTAAAATCTAAACCATCAATTTATTTATGTCATTTTTAATAACCCCAAAGCACTTATACCATAACGTTCTTTAAATGGTTATTGATGTCCTATTTCTCTATAATTCTGGTTCACAAGCCGATCTATAAGTCTGATGGTTCGCAAAATGTCTACTACGTATCTCGATCGAGTGTATTATTTAAAAGTTAATTTATGTTTATTAATGATTCTGAACTATCTTCTTAAACCCCTTCTTATAATTCTCATGACTTCAAGCTTGCGCCGGAGAGATTCATGCTATTGCAATATTACATTTACAATTTTTGCAAGACGTACATACAATCTTTCATTGCACCGTCTTGATTTCTTGATTAAGGTATTTGTAGGAAGCCTGCAGATTTGACGCGTATTCTAAACTTGGCCTGACTAAGGCAAAGTAGCGGTTCGCATTCGCATTTAATTTTCAAATCGATAGTATTTCAGGGTTCTCACATAGGAAAATTTGTAACATTACTTCCTGAGGAAATGAAGAAAGCTTATTTTTCGTTGCATCTAGATGTATTCCCACATCGCAGTCATTGCCATGGCACTGGCCATTTGCCACGCATTCCCTCAGCACAGCTACGGCGGAGGATTCGGACACAGCTACGGCGGAGGATACGGACACGGCTACGGCGGAGGATACGGACAAAGCTACGGCGGAGGATACGGACACGGCTACGGCGGAGGATACGGACAAAGCTACGGCGGAGGAAAGGAATACGAGGGATACCAACACGGCGGTGGATATGAATCTAATTCCTTCCACGTCCAGCACGCAGCTGTCCCTGTGGTCCACAAAGTTGCCGCCGTTCCTGTTGTACACAAAGTAGCTCTCCCTGTAGTCCACAAAGCTTATCCCGTTGTCCAAAAAGCTTATCCCGTCCACAAGGTGGAAGTTGATCATTATGTAAGTTCTAAAACCATTCATACCTTACGTAATTTTTATATATGACTTGTTCGCTATTATAAATGTTTTATGTATGTTCAGGGTTTGGTAATTTTGATTTCATAATTTTTAATTTAACAATTTTCAAAACAGTCAAGAAGAGAGAAAAAGTTAGTAAGGTGAAGATTGATATTTTTTATAACTTCTTATAAGTTGTCTTCTCCCCTTTGTAAATACTCATTCCTATGTGAAGGAACTCATCATTTGTCAAAGTTGTCATTTAATTTTATTCTGATTAAAATATTTTAAGTTTTACAAACGATAAACTGTATATCGATAAACAATTTAGAATACTGATATTCCGGAAATAATTTCTTAAATTTACAGTGATAACTTTTCATTTACTAAGAAATTTCCTTATTGTTTAATATTGAATAAATGAGAAATTAAGACACGAGAAGAACTCGGAAAATCCATGTATTAAGCACATCCGTGCCGGGAATCCATTCTAGAAAACAGACTATTTACAACTTGAATCCGTCGAACTCTCTAAAGCCGTCCGCTTCGCGAGGTCCGTTTGTATTTCGCATAAATCATAATTGCGTTGTTCTTTCCTAAAGGAGATTCTCCATCGCGAGGTTGAAGGCTTATTTCATCGTGTTTCCATTATGTACGTCTATTTCAGGCTCCTCCCCATTATCAGTTCGAGTACGGAGTGAAGGACGAGAAGACCGGCGACATCAAGGAACAGCACGAGGAACGTGATGGTGACGTCACCAAGGGATACTACTCCCTGCACGAACCCGATGGCACCGTGCGCACCGTGCACTACACCGTCGACAAGCACAGCGGATTCCAAGCTGTAGTGGAGAAGCACGGAAAGGCAGTGCACCCTGAGCATGTGGAGCACAAAGCCATTCAAGTGGCCCCCGTTTACCATAAGGCAGTCGCGGTCGCTCCCGTCTACCACAAAGCCATTCAAGTGGCCCCCGTTTACCACAAGGCCATAGAAGTGGCCCCAGCGTACAAATCGTTCCACAAGTACTATTAAGGATCTCCCACATCACTCACCAACTCCATCATACATTGGGGCGCTTTCCTTGCATGCATAACTCCATCTACTTTCACCCCGTCTCAACCTGTTCATCCCATGGGCTCCCACCCACTTCCATCCGTAACCATTGACCTCATTCTCCTGTTTATTAACAGACACCTGATAACGGTAAGACTGCATTAAGACCTGATGTATATGCGCGAGTTTTGTTTAAACTCCGATTGCGCACTATTATTGTTGGTATTTTTATCTCATAAGATGACAATAAAATATTTTACAAACTAATTTACCTCAATTTTATTCTTTCCATCTATTCACCTGTTGTACGGAAAAATTCTCAAACGATAGGCTCCTTAAATTTGCTTGAGGAAGAGTATGATACTCGCTAGATATTTCTTCTTATAATTTCACTTCAAAGTTTAAAAGAGCATCGCGTATTTTGGGAATCTTGTTTTGGAAGATACAAACAAATAGTGCCTAAATATAGACAGCACATTCCATGATACACATTATAAACTATAAAATGAAATTTCATCTGCCGATGGAATACTTATCTCGTTTTATGAAGGTACTTAAGATTGCATACTTTCCTTTTTCTCCAAAACCTTTCAGGTTTTGAATTTGCTGAATCAAATGATAGTATAATCATTCCATGGGCATTTATAAATCGTGCTCCATTGCTTCCGTGTTAATATTTTTGTCGACAGAGGGTAAAGAAAAGTCATTATCCAACAATTGGTTCCTCGATATGTACCACTCACAAGGATTGCTGATTATTTATTAATCATTATTTATCATTTGATACTTAGTTTTTAACAATCAAGTTTAAAATCGAAACTTATTTGGAAGGAATAAATAGATTTACGAAGCAGCCTTTGATTGTTCAATTATGACTGTGAAAATAATAAACTTTTCTGACTGCAAGACAAATGCCGTATTTTTGTAAACCTGTCCATGGCTGACGTACTGCAGTTTTTTCGTTATAGCCTCAGTCAATACATATATTACTCTAATCAGGATATCTATGGAATTGATTGAATTTCTCTGTCCATCCTGGATCCACGCAAGCATGATTTCAAGTAAAAAGACGCGTATGGCCATACTCAGAGGGGAAACGAAACCCTAAAAATCTGCATTAGATCATATTTTCTCGATATCAGTTACGCTTGGAAAGACAAGCATTAGGAGTGGTAATTCGCTTCCATGATTAGTTTAACGAATGCCTTGCGCCCTTGTAGCTGTTTGTTATCTGTTTGCATTTGGAGTAAATACTTTTGACACGTGACCTTAGCAGTTTGCACAGGACAGAGATGTGGAACTTGCGGCCTATCTTGGCGTTCAATGCGGCTTTCCATCAGTAACTGAAAAAGTGCCCCTATATAAATCTGTTTACGAATTTCATTCATGACGGCTATAGAAGTAAGAAAAACGAACACCAAAAAAACTCACAATGAAAACTTACAGCTGATGTAAATTTTACTATCCAGGAGAACATGACGACAGGATGAAACTGATAAAGTTTAATTAAGATTTAGTTTTTTAAGTGTTTCTTTTTACTATCTAATATAACCATCAGTTGCCTACGCTATGCAAACGCATCTATGAGAAATAAAAAGTAAAATATATTAAATTATATTAGATTCACTTTGTTATTTTATTATTTTTCTTTGGTATGATTTCGATTATACGTAATTTATTTGAATACTGGTGCTATACCACTCAAATGCGGCCTCATGTCACATGCGGCCCAATCATGATAAAAGGTTTCCGTGCTATATCCTCTAACAGCGGTATTGAATCGATTCCTCCGGCTTGTCCTCGCATCAATTTCTCTAATTTTACGCTCATTGTCGGATCGGTATAAGTAGCATGGGGGTCGAACTGTAATAAATATTTCTAATGAAAATTTTCTGAACAATTCTGAGAAGAAATACTTTATTCACATTTGAGCTGATTAATTCGTCGACCAATAAGTTAAACCATGCCAATCGAAAGAGAGCATTTATTTTTTAACCCGTCATGAGTTTTTCCAGTGCTTTGTCTCCTAGACGATTTGTAGCTTCAAATTAATCCGATTGGATTTCCAAAGGAAGGAATGAAATGTTTCAGCGAACTCCCCTAAAAGAGCACCGATGAATATTATTTGACTTTTAAATCACTGCAAGGGATTTTCATGTCACTTATCGGAAATAAAGGAAATATTTCAAAACTCAAGAAATAAATTCCCTATTGCCTTACACAATTCTCATTCATAGCACAAACTATTTGGATCTGAAACAATCAGGTAATGTGTACCCTGTCAGACAGATGTTGTAATCAATGTGGATAATAAGGAAAATAAGTCGGAGGGGCAGTGAAAGGAAGAGAAAGGCCTTTTTATCTTCGAGTTAACATGCCTCCTCCAGCGATATTTCATATCGTTTTGTGGATTTTCTTCTTGAATAATAAGGGATTTCGAAATTCAAGGCGCTTGTTTATCATATTGAGAAGGTCTGCACAACGCACAGCCCATGGGCCTCATGCGACCTGCAATGGGTTTTTAAACTATATCTAGTAATGATTAATGGTAATTTTTCAAAAGTTAAGAATTAAGGGCGGTAATAAAAAATTGGTTCTTGTAAGATCATTTAAGAATTTGACATTAAGCTATAGCTGAGAAAAATAATTAGTGTAAAATATTGATTGGTATTTTTAGTTTATAGAAATTAATTGTCGATTAAGAAACTTCCTTTATTTTCTAAAAACACTTCATCTGAGGCTGAAGTTCATTTTTCGTCGTTTGTTGTCTAGGTTTGATACTGACTTTTCAATTACTTAAAATTTTCAATGATATTCTAAAATTACGCTATAATAAATATATTAATCCTTCTCCAATCAGTATTTTATAATTGTTTAATTAATGCACTATATTCTTATGATCCGATATTACTATTGACTACATGTAATAGACATGATGAAAATTATTAAAAATTGCGTCGATATGAAGAGGAATAGCTAAATAATTAATTTATGTTTAACTTAAGCTAGACACTGGCCTATTCAGTATTGATAGCGATTGATACGATAAGGCTCGAATAACCTCTCTGTTAATGATTTTAAATTTAAATACTCTTTAAGTTGATTTTTATAGCATTGAATAATTTCAGGCTATCCAAGTACTGTTTTAGTTATTTCAGCTTGGATTTCCTTTTCTAAATTAGATTTTACCATAGGTATTTACTACGATATCAGCAATGTTAGGCAAATCATCTTTCATTTACATATGCATGGACTAGATACCCTACCAGCTGCCTTCCGGGGGTGGTATCTGTGAACCTAGGTGTGATATTATGCTTCTTAATAAGGATATTATCATGTAGTGAGCCCTTGCGACGGCATTGAAGGGAACTAATCTTTTTAATGGGTGGTAATTTAATTTTCTAAATGAGATATTTATTCAGTCGAAGAAAATGCTTGCCACCCCCCTACTACCTTGGGCGATCCGACAATGAGCGCGATCTAAGAGAAATAGATGCTAGGACGAGTCGTTTTAAGAATTCATTATTTCCGCGAACGATACGCGATAGTAATAGGTTGAAAAAATTGAACGGTGTTTCACCGCTCAATTCAAATCACGCTTGGTGTTTTCACCCCCTGCCACATGCCGAAAGGCGGCTTGCAGGGTATTGCAGATGAAATGTAAATTGGGTCATTGGGAACTTCTTGGGGAACACCGTTCAAGTAATAACTTATATTTTTAACTCAAGCATCCATTCCCATAAGGCCTACATCCAAGGCTACACGCAGAAGAACATAGTACGGAGACTTTCTGGAGTAGGATAAGCTTCGTGACTAAATCGTTATGGACTAGCATTTGGTCATTTGTCCCTGATAGGGAAGAGACATATCAACACACGCTCCAGCATATTTGCATTTCTTTTTTCTTAAGCATGACTTTCATATTTGTCTAAGTATTTTCATACGGCACAGCCATTAAAATTCTACGAGCAAAATGACAGTGGGAAAAGGAATTTGAGGAGCTGCGTGTTTCTATGCAGCCATCAACGTGAAGGCTTGTTGAGGCCCTTCACCAGTAGCTATAAAAAACTTTTGCTTTCCTCACTACGACAGAATGCCGTGAGTGAAAAGAATCACGTATGAACGTGCAACACAATGATCCTTTGAGTAACGCTTTTTACAAAATCAGATAGGGAGAAACCAGAAATAATGCCATCATCCAGAATCATCCAAACATCAGTGATGTTTATGTCATCAAAGACATGAAAAAGACTGATACAGAAGTAAATGAAAGGTAAACATGAATGAGAATTCCTCAAAATGTGATAGGAAAACCCGTATACCAGAGAAAATGGAATTATCTTATCCCTATAAAGCTTAATTACATCATAAAACACGAGATTAGTTAAGAAAGTAGCGTCCTATAATATTTTAGTAAGTTTTCCACGAATACTTATGAAAATTGGAAAGTTTCGCTGCTTGATAAATTAGAATTGAATTTGAAAATCATCTAGTTTTGCTGGTGAAAATTACTATCATTGAAATCTCGTCTATTGCCTGCATCAATTGTTAACATGGACATATACCTACACTACTAGAAAACGTAGGTGCACCGTTGAAATCTCAAAATTGTTGAAGCAAGGGAAATGCTGCATTAGAAAATATATAGAAATTTGCTTTGTTCTCACAATCATTCTCGCGCTATTTTCTTGTCTTCTGAGAAGTTCAAGCACGTTTTATGTGATACCAGATTTATGCACTCTATGCACTTGGGTAGACTATTCTATAGAAGAAATTAGTTGTTACCAGTAAAACGGCCACCATCAGATTGTCAAAATGTTCGAAATGACTTCCGATAGAAAAAAACTTTCCGGGTAGCGTAAATTTTCATTGAAATGAATTTTTGTTTCGGCCAAGAAAGATTAACGAACAGTTGCTAGGGATTAATTACTGAAATCGGTAAATCTTTCAGAAAAAGAATTGCGGATTAATTACTTTGAATAGATCTGATAAATAGCTAACTACTGTTGTACTCAGCAAATTTAGGAACGAAAATTGAAGTTATTTTTTAACTTCTTTTGACGAACATGTTGTAGAGACTAAATATTAGCAAGCCTTAAAATAGAAATAACCTGAAATTGGCCGCAGCCGGTCAGGTGATCTCACTTACGAAAATTTATATTTGTTTCACCAAGACCATAAATCAAGTTTAATTGAAAGCCAAAAATATTTCAGGTTGGATGTTGAGGTAATCGTAAATTTATTTATATTTTATTACATTCGAGCGCACGATAAACCGATGAAACGATATGAAAGTTTAAAACATTTATTTACGCTTCGTATTATGGCTGTATATTCGATGGAAACTCTCCCATTAAATGTAATTCAGTAATATTTCACATATATCGAGTACCTACGAGACATAAATAACTACTGTGCCAGATTCATAATACCTGGTCTTCGTGAGAACGTGACTCCAAATCAGGTTTTGGCGAGTGTCAAGGGGTCCACACACTGCGTCAATGTTTTTCTCGTGTACCTTAGTCGGAAAAATGAATTTTTAAAGAGGACAGTTGTATCATCTAATTTATAATTTCCTTTCGGTATAATTAAAATTGTGGTATACGTACATTTTCTTTAAGTATACGTATTTCTACGTAACAAAGTGCACGCATGATATATACTAAGTCTTCAAATAACGCATAGTCTTTCAGTTTATTGAGCAGGTTTAATCTAAAATTTTAATCCTTTTTCCGATCCCCATTTTATGACAAGCGACATCTTGGCACCCTTTTTTTGATTTTTCTTAGCAATTGTTAACAAAATGCAGGAATGGACGGCGGAATTCTTATGATTTTCCTGCTCTAGGGCTACGTAGATGTCAGATCACCTCTACGTTACGTTTCACTGATATGTTTATATTTTGTTTATATCGTTTCAACCAAATTCGTGTAATAGATTAACTGTGCATCAAAACTCACGCACTTTTCCCAAAGCGGTAAATCTCCCCAATACACTCATTCTGATCACGTTCGGGTAAAAAAAAATATCTTAGATTCTACGCCCACCACACGTGCAAGGACCAGTTATTCCTCCCAGACTGAGGTTACCTTCTCTTTTTTATTCACTTCCCGTCCAAACCCAACCCAACCTCTTTCACTGGACCTCTTTCTAGAGGAATCATATCATATTCTTCCGGGTTCCATCCCAAATGTTCAAAACCCAACGTAATCTACTATCCCGAAGAACCCTTTGCCGCATTCCGTCGCCTTTATGTTTCCATCCTGTTCGCTCCTTTCTGGAAGCTTACCCTCCTCACCAGCCCCTTGATGCAGCAACACCTTTTATTTCCCTTTTTTTGTTTTCGTATGACTCTCGCGTCCTGAGATCTTGGCCCTCGACCGGAATCGATTCCAAAAATGTAGGCCATCCTGCTTTATTTTCAGCTGAACCTGCCTCTCAACTTCCCTTTTTGTGCATAACGTTTGAGATTACGTCAACTCAATAATTGTCACCAATTCAATTCGTTTGGCCGTGACAAAGATAAAATTAAGAATTAGACAACATTCCACTACTGAGATATAATTTATCGTACGAAAGGCGCCCTTTTATCCATTTACACAATATCCGTTCAAATTAATTCCTTAGCCCACGTATTAACAGAGATAAATAGTTTAAGCAAATTCTTTTTATGGAGTTATTATATTGAGTCCATATTTCGTAACCGATTTGCAGAGAAAGGGCTTCTCAATTCTTTCTCTTTTATTCGGTTTAGAATCTTTCTCTTCAATTTTAAATCCCAAAAGAAAGAAAAAGGTGCACTCTCATCAGATTTTTCCAATATTCCAATTAAAAATGGGTTGGATTTATTTCAATAATCATCAGGGTACCATCGCAAAAATTTACGATGGAATACAACAATCTATATCATATATACAAATATCTTTTCATACGTTCAACTACAAAATCTATAAATAATTCGTTGCTTTATTATATACATGTCGATTATATACATGTCGATTATTTAAATGAATAGATCAATAAATGAATTTCTGATTAGATAATTATTGATACATATATACCACTGATAGTACAGCTGTTATGCCAAAGAAAAAAATTCCAGGAAACCGTCAAAGCATTACACTTTTTGCAGGATTTCCGCAGTTTGATTCATCGACAATATATCATAAATTATATAAATGCTAGTAAACCTCGTAAAGCACGATGGAAATCCAGTTAAATTGAAAATCAGTAATAGTTCAATGAATTACTTCTTTATGCCATAGATAAAAATCATACTTCGCATTTTATTATTTTTTATTTCCCCAGTTAGTGTGAATAGTAACGAATAAATTTTCATTAAATTCATATCACATTCATAAAAATATGAAATATTTTCCTTTCAAAGTTTGTTAGAAAATTAAAATTCATAAAACCTATGTAATTTTATATTCCTTATATTCAGATGTCAAGAAAAAATACTGCTAGCTCCTTATCATCGATTATATTTGAGTTTAAATTTTCTAGGTATTGTTTAGGAAAATACATTTTGTCTAAAAAATCGTTATGAGACGGGCTGTTAAAAATATATTATTCTATAAGCTATTCGGTTTATTTACGAAACTTCTTATTACTTCGAGTCAAAAGCAATTTTTCGTAACGAAAATGAGAATATTATTGCAATTTCGGTACTTATCTCAATATTATAGAAATATCATTTTAAATCTAATTCAACAACAGACGTAAAACATAAAATTACTAATGAAATTAAAGAGAGAAATAAAACTTATTTTAAAAACTCAATAGGAACATATAATAGGTAAAAAACCAATAAATTGTAAGAGGATCAGAATAGTGGGCCATAATATATACAGTGAAGGCGTTTCTTTCTCTTTGTAGTTGAGTTCGAACAAGGAAAATGGTTTTGGTGATTTGGCACGATAAGGCGTGCACCTAGGAAAATTCCCAAGGAGAAACGGGCATTTAAATTCGAAAGTGAAAATCTTCATTCTAAAATTTGTCTTAATTAGTAATTTATTTTAAATTTTATGTGATGTTT
>KZ308996.1:188704-200919 GCA_000376725.2 Ladona fulva
AAAATATTATTATTATAAGCCTAAACCAATCTACATGGTAGAATGTATCGTACAGATTACTATATTATATATTCTCTCAAATAAAGGATCTTTGGAAAGCATTTTACTCTTATGAGGAAAGGAGAAGTCCTTAAAAATACCTGAGTTTCATTCCTTTTAAATCCTATGTCTAAAGGCATTCATTCAAATATGGAATGCTAAGCGTCAACGAAGGTGAACGGTTTTATAATTTAGGTATTTCTCGTGTAGTCAGCTTCGGAAGCTTGTTTGTTTGTTAGTTCTCTCACTTGATTGTCAAGGAACGACCGAGAATATAATGAAAGTGGTAGTCGGAGACAAGAAACGGAATCAAATGCAAATCAAAGAAAAAATATGTTTGAAGGGAATTCTTTAATGGCTCACGTTGTCGAAGTTCTGTTTTTTGAAAGGTGGACTAAACCTTGCCTTCGGATTCCCTCTATTCAACTATCTGAATAATATCCAAGATACAATATGTGCCGCAGGTGGCGAGCATAAGTTAAAAATCAAGGAACACGGGCCGATAACAGCAAAATGCTCCTTCGTTAATACGGGTATAAGGGAATTGAACGCTTTACCTGGCGAATTTCTCATATCGATCCGAGTAATTGAAAATTTTCGAAAATAAGCTTAAATCAAGGTCAATGTAATTATTTTGCATGTCCTCTCTGCTTCTGTAATCTATCTGCATTTTTTCATTGCTATTAGTCATTTACTGCGACCTAGGTATTATTATATTATTGTGATATACTTGCGCATGTGAGTATATGGAATATACCTTGTATTCTGTTTAAAAACTTCGAAGTTTATACACAATTTTAAATAACGAATATTGAATAACTTTTAATGCGATAGCGTAAAAGTTTTAGTGAGTAATAGTAATTTTTAATGTACAACTGTATATGTAACGCTCTTCGTGAATGGGACATGTTTGAATGGTTTTCCCTCCCGTCTTTGGGCGAATGCCAGAAATTGATAAGTAAATTATACACTCGTAGAGCGTTGTCACTTGGGCAGACTGCGACGGATATATAAATGAACGGAAAATAAATAATGATGTAACTTTAGACGTGATCACAGTAATGTCGATAGAAGGAAAATTTGCTAAGGTGAAAATTTGCCTACGAAAATTTAGCATTACATTTTTTCTGCTTTGTTTTAATCTGAAATTATTCTTGCCAAACATGACAATCAACCGCAATGAAAGTGAAGTCATAGAGGGGAGTACTGATGTTAAAGTCAACAAATTAGATGACTCAGCATGTCTGCTTCCGATTTAAACGCTTCATATAAGAAAAATACCAGTGACTCTTGGTTTCATTTGTAAATCAGCTCATTTCGAATAGATTAAAACTCCGCTAGCTCTAGCGTTGATCGTCACGACCTTAACTTGGTGGTATTCCATCACTAAAAGAAAATTGGAACGGGTAAATATCAAGATACCCGTTCCAATTTTCTTCCCGCTAGCTCTATTTTTCCTGCCTATTTTCTCTAAATTACAACTGTTAAGAATTTAATACTTTTACATTATATTGCTACTGAATAGCTGGCCAATAACATCGCCTATCAAACTTCTTTAATCGTTCTTCGAGATTTAAACAAGAGGGGATAAATATTATGCATCGACATACTATTGATGTTTTCCAGGACTTCCAAGGAAAATAGTACCATTTATAGTTAATTTCACAATTAATTTACCATTAGAAATCAGAGATATTCCCTCTTGAATCCATTCGTATCAGTATAAGGATTGGGAAACTGATGGTAATGTAATCTCTTATAGCAGTGCAGTTATCTAATTGTCGAAGTAGCCATATGTGTTTAAGTTTCCTAGGGCACCAGTAACCTTAAATATCACCTATGGAGTGATGAAAACTCTGTTTCGTTGTGAACATAAGTGAAGAAAACAGCCAATCGATTCGAGAATAGCCGAAATGTTTTTCATTTAAATATTTTATTAAAAATCATCAAAAGTACATATTAACTACCACTAGTATATAAACTCATCATATGATTTTTCTTAAAATTAATCAGATCATCAAACTCATTGCTTTTTATAAAAAATCAACAAACCCATCTCCACCTTTTATGTTCTTACCATGTAACCAATTGAGTCAATTGAAAGAGTTGCACGTTTTCATTAATATTTATTAATCCATTATAAGCCGCTTATTCAGAAGTTGAAAACACAAGACAGGACCTTGAAATCGTTATCGAAATTCCTTCCCTAAATATAAAGAGGCAGTACATTATCCATATGTAAGCGAGTTAAATTAGTTAGCGGACCTCATAGCAAATTCAATGAGCAAATGTTCGTCTCACGCTCTAAACTGCTCACATCGTCAGTCCATTCGGAAAAGGAATTCTCCTCGTTCAGGATTATCTCGCTGATTCGCTCAATGCAACTGATCCGTATAAGTTGGTATCACATCTTANTCGCATCTTTTATACCTGACTGGATTTTTCCCGAGGACTTCCTCCAATTTCTAGGTCAAATTTCTCAGCAAAACAATGAAGGATTTTTTTAATAGGTCGAAAAGCAATCTAAAACATTATATTAAAGATAGAAAAGACCTTTGAAAATCAGCAGAAGTTAAGAATTTGTTTACAGTCAGTTCAAAATTTTTTCAGATAGGAAACTGTTAGTTTATTAACAAGGGAAATTTAATGTAAAGGGTGATCTTTTATCCTTAAACTCAATTACGCACTCTTAACATGTGATGGAAGGATTTTTTAAGTACGGAAATGAGGTTAAATACTTTTATCAAGATCTACATCTACAAAGCAAAGCAAGCCGCCACCTCCTGCAAGTCGCCTTTGGGCGTGTGGCAGGGGGTGCATGCACCATTACTCTACTTCCCTAATCGATTACTTTCGCGTATCGTTCGCGAAGAAAATGAATATTTGAAACGACTAGTTCTAGCATCTATTTCTTTGATTTATCTCTCAGTATCAGAACGGCTTATGTAAAAGGAAGTACGCATAATATTGCTTACATCTTCTAAAAACGTACTTTCTCTGAACGTATTAAGTTAATAACGACTCTGTTTAAATCTTCTATCTTCTAGAGATTCCCATCCTGCGTCCTGAAGCATCTGAGTAATGCTCACTGATGTGTCGTAACAATTTTTTACGAAACGTATAGCCTTTCGCTCTACCTTTTCTAGTTCTCGAACACAACACTTTTCGGTAGGATTCCGTACTAAATGCATGCAAGCTGAAGTTGAAACAGAGTAACAACGCTCTCGGAGTCTGTACGAATAAACATTGGCAATAGATTTTCTTTCGAAGAGATTAATTTCTGAAGATTTGTCTACATTGTGATAAAATTTGCAATCACCGCACCATTCCATAATTTTATCTAAATAATTCAACAGGGTAAAACTATCTTCTAAACTTCTTACTTCTCTATAATTTACAGTGTTATCCACAAATATCCTGAATTTACTTTCAATGCAATTGCTAAGGTCGATGATGAATGCTAAAACAGTAACGTTCCGAGAACACTGCCAGGCCCGAGGTCACTTCACCAGGTTGGAATACCATCCAGTACTACTCGTTGTTCTCTGTCGGAGAGAAAGTCCTTATCCAGCTTGTTACTTTCCGTTGATACCCATGATTTAATTATATAATGATTTATTATGTGGAGACTTATGAAATGCTTTCTCAAAATCAAAAGATATTGTGTCGACTTGCTTTTTATTTTCGGCAGCTTTGAAGACACCATGAACTAACAGTGCCTGTAGATGCTAGACCACTAGCGAAACCGGTCGCATTAAATAATTGTGGAAGAATTACAAAGTTTTTCTTATTCTCTTCTGTGTTCCACGAAGTAACACCTAAACACGTTGATTTTATTTTACCAGCTGGGACTCGCAAGATCGTGTATTAAAAAACATGTTGATTTCTCACTATAAATTGGACGTGTCAAGGAAGCAAAGAGAACAACTAGCAATTATATGTCCCGTTATTTTATCGCTCAATGACGTTAAATATATAGGTCTATAGGTCGCTGCATCCTCCATCAAGCCTCTTTTAAATATTTTATGCAGGCATAATATTAATATTTTATGCAGGCAGGCTATGATTCGCCATAGCAGAGGTTTGAAGGTTAAAATTCCAAGGTTTCTTAAGGGGGATGAAGACCAAACATATCACTGGCACCTATCCGTCTGCTCATCGAATGCTTCTTCGAAAGTCGACCTTCAGATTTCAAAGAAGCGATGCGGGTCAAGTCATTTACCTGTCTTCGTCGGCCATCAACCTTGAGAGGTATTCAAACCAGCTGTGGAACTTAATGGAATATTGAAAGTCAATACATAGAAATAACCTGGATTAATTAGAACGTTGTTAGATTTTTGTACAAAAATTTTATATTCGGATACAGAGCAAAACTTTTTCACCAAAAAGTTTTCTTGTTTCATATATTTTACGATTAACTCATGAAGCCACTGAGTATACATGTAGTGTATGATACCCAACTGTCAAGTGTCGTATTCATGAATTAGAAAATTTACAAAGAATGGTAATAAGTTTTAGTCAAGTTTTGTGAAAATAGATAAGTGAGCGTTACCAAGATACTTCAGAAATAGCTTTGTAATCATTAGAAGAAAAATGATTTAAAGTAAGACTAAATTGGCTCAGTAAATTTAGGAAAATCGTACTTAAAAGATCACGTCGATTTAACTCGTCCTTCCTGTCACATAGGCCATATAACACTGAGAGGAAAATCAGACAAATGCTAATATGTATATATATGTGGCCTGAATGGTTTATATTTACATTTTTGTACACATTCACCCTGGAGGCCGCCAGTAGAGTGAGGTGTCCCTCATCAGCATCCCTATTTAACACTATAATCTGATAGCTCCTCTAATGCCTTATGGAAAAAAAAGACCAAAATTAACTATCAGTCCCAATTATTACTTTCTCTAACGCTTTTTCGGTTTGAGTTTGCGCTCGACCTTGCTGGTATATTAATATCAGTTACTTCGTCAGCGTGTCCTGTACTGATTAATTTTTCAGAAAACTTCCGTCAAATACTTTTCCTGAAGCGAATCCCTTCAGAGGGAATTTTTTCTTATCCCAAACACTGCTATTGAACCTGAAATCTCCACTGACAAAGAGAGTTGCTCTGTTTCGGAAATACCATTGCAGAAGGTATGAAAAGCTTCTCATGGAACGAAATAGTTATATCACACACATTGTGGAGAAAGACATCAGAAATGAAAGTAGACTACGAAATATTCTAGAAAGGGAAACAGAATTTCATATTTACCTCAGTTTTTCATTGCCGCGAAAAGAGGTTAAAGCCGTCTGAACGCATTCGCGTCCAAACGGGTTTTTGCGGAGTCAGTGAAACCGGTTCCTGGGTCATTATGTTAAGATTAGAATGTGACTGACGGATTAATTCTTCCGCGTCCACGGAGGCCTTAGGGCACTTTCAGTCGATCGTTCGTCGAAGGTGAAATGCCCCCAAAATAACCTTACTTAATTTAAATTACAGCATTATTACGCAACCGTTTCGTAGTTTTTTATAACCTCTAAGACTTGCTGCTGAGAAACTAATTACGTGCAAATTTTTTATGTATGCATAGCTTTCCAATTTCTCACTCCATTCCTATCGTTGAATGTTTTTTGAGATAGGTATGATTAATTGAAAAGCTTTTCGAATGGCATATTTATTTCATGTTTTAAACACGGCAGTATTGCTGATATATCAATCTGAGAAACCATTTTGTGCCAGTGATTTGTCTATCAGTATAGTCTGATTAATATATATTTACCTTTCGAGAATCGAACATATCGCTGATAAAATATAATCTTCTTTCTAAATATTAAATCGTAACAACATTAGGGGAGCATCGTAGGTTGTCCAACGCTATCTATATCTGCATCCACAGTAATGCGGTGCAATCCGTTTTTCAGAGTGTGGCATGGAGTGAAAATACAGAGTATTCGACCTACTTTTTTAGCTTATTCTTGTCACGTATCGTTTGCGGAAAGAACGAATCCTTAAAAAGACTTGTCCTCACATCAATTTCTCCTATTTTACGCTCATTTTCAGATTGGCCCAAGCAGCAAGGGGGCCGCAAATACCGATTACGTCTTCTGCAAATGTAACTTGTCTGCATTTATCAGGCAATCGCAATCGTTTATCTATTTTTCTTCAAGAATTCCCAGCCTGCTTCTGAGAGATTTTTTTTGCTTGCTTTTCTATCGCAGAATTTTGTAATCTTATGGCCTTGCGCTGCAATTTCTGAAGTTTTCGGGTTCACATTTCATTCCCTGTGTCCCATATACTCCCCGCATCTTCTAAATGGGGCATAAGGTGAAGTAACATCGCTCTCTAACCTTTTCATCGCATCTCCCTACAATGCACTTTATGAAAATGAGCTTTTTAGTTGCTGTACTGCATATTTTTTGAATATGTGTGCTCCAGTTTAAGTTATATGTGTGATTCAGGGATATTCAACTGAGTGAACTGCGTTTGTATTCATTCTAGTAATTTTGTTATCGTCATTCTGAAGTTATTCTTTCCTTTTGAAGAAATTAACTACGGAGCAGTTACTTAGATATAATTAATTAAGAATTTTAAAGTAATTGCTCTACAGAGAAAGAAATAAGTATAAATTTTACATCTCTTAAAAACGAAAGATTTCTGTGAAAACATGTTGCTTCGTTCTAGACATTATTAGGAAAAATTCAATCATATTAGACTACGTAATGCATAATGGATTCGCAAAATTAAACTAATCGTATTCGGCATTCTTGAATGAGGCAGATTCTCAATACCCATACATACGCTGAGTGTTTCAGTCCGGTTTCTAAGAGAAATGCAAAACCGGTGCTTTACGGGGTCAAACAAAAGCCAAAGGCAGTGCCGTCAAAATATACTACGTCATCGAAGAAACTGCAGGATGTTATGCAACTAATCGTGACTAAGGAATGCGCAACAGGTTCCATTGAATAACATAGAAAGAGAATCGCATCTTTTATACCTGACTGGATTTTTCCCGAGGACTTCCTCCAATTTCTAGGTCAAATTTCTCAGCAAAACAATGAAGGATTTTTTTAATAGGTCGAAAAGCAATCTAAAACATTATATTAAAGATAGAAAAGACCTTTGAAAATCAGCAGAAGTTAAGCAGAGGTTTGAAGGCTAAAATTCCAAGGTTTCTTAAGGGGGATGAAGACCAAATATATCACNAGATACAAGAAAAATAAATGTTTATATTGGCGGAAACTCCTTGCATTTCTTATGCTATTTGGTAGGGAATTCCTAAGATTAATTGCATAGACAATAAAAGATCTTTAGAAAGCGGTAGTTTTGTGAGATGGGTAATAGAAATTATCGCCAGGATCCCGATTAGTAAGTAATTCTCGAGTCACATTAACTTTTAACTGAAACTGAAAGGTTCTAAAGTACCATAAAATTTTTATGTTATGCTGAAATTCATATGAACTTTTGTAATGCTATGAGCGAAGGCTGGTTCAGTAAGGCAATGAAAGGAAGAGATTTTGGATTGGATGAGAATATGAAGGGATATGTTAATGAAATCATAATTCTCTAACTAATGGCAGGTGCCTTGTATCTGTCTTCAACTTATTTACCCTATCTTCCTGCAACTCTTTTTTTTTCATGGATTAATCCGCTGTCCATCCTGTGTATAACATCCTGAAGTATAGATACTCTGGCTCTACTACTCCGTCACCTGCCTAAGAAATTTCCTTCTAAAAGATTGATCAACATCTCACTGTACTTTATTTTCTTTTATTTTACTTATTACTTTATTTTTCATTCTTTTCTCGCTTCGCCTNTCTCCGTCTGCTCATCGAATGCTTCTTCGAAAGTCGACCTTCAGATTTCAAAGAAGCGATGCGGGTCAAGTCATTTACCTGTCTTCGTCGGCCATCAACCTTGAGAGGTATTCAAACCAGCTGTGGAACTTAATGGAATATTGAAAGAACTTGAAATCAACCAGCGACATTTCGCATATCTCAAAAATCATTAATACTGAATGCAAATTACTATAGCAGAAAATTGTATAACCAGGAGATTTTGTAGCGTTGATAGTTTCGGCCTTTACTTGATGGTAATCCATAATAAAAAGAGTAGTAGAACTAATATTTTAATTTATAGAATTCTACAAAGTATATATTTTGTGGAGTTGTACATATCTATACATCATCATTAAATTTTTGCGTGTTGTAACCATTAAATTTTTGGGTGTTAGTGTCCACCATGAAGAGTCCAAATATGATGCGACCCATCTTACGTGTTGTGATATTCTATGGAATAAATCACGAAAGTAGCAATAAATATATTTTGAACTAAGAAAATAATACCAGAAATATCCTATAGAACAAAACACTAATATACTCTTAAGTTTATGGTTTTTGCCTCAATTCCTTGCTCGATACGTTATAGGCAATGGGAAGGGAAATTTAGCTATGTATGCAACATGCACACTTTTCTACAAAATGGAGAAATTGTTGAAAACGCAACTATAGCAAATATTAATTTACTTTAAAGACGCAAATTTTACTTCTCTGTTAAGCGAATATTAAAGACATTTTCCGACTATCGTATCCCCTCCAAGGGCATTTACAAGACACAGTAAAATTATGCAATGACTCCGTAAGAGTATATACATATTTGTGGAGATCTTACGTTCACTAGAGCCTTTTCATTATCAAGTATTTTTATAATTTTGAGTATTTTCTAAGAGGAGTGAACCCATAGATATTTTAGTGTTAAGAGCTGGTGTTAATACTGAAGATTAAACAGTTTTGTTTTAAACATAAGAATATAAATTTAATAATTTCCATTTCAAAATTTCAATCCCGATTTGGTTTTCCATAAGACAGTACCCATCAAATATCTGTAGCAATTAGATGAACATTGAACGGGAAGTTTATTGCGGGAGAGTAATTTGCCAGATCAACGAGTTCCGCATTTTTATATATCGATTCGAAACACCTCGGCAAAAGCGTTACGCCCATTTCTTATAACCATTATTCCTACATTTTTTAAAATCGGCAAAGTAGAGTACATACGAATGTTTTTTTATGGGAGCACGTTTAAAAATATGGTGTACAATAAGAGATGCTTAATGTTCCATTTTATATGGGCTCGTTCCTTGTTTCACTGTCATGTTTGGAGAGTAACAATCTGGTCAAAATTAATTTCCTGGATATAAATAAATATATTTAATAAATTCAAAAGCCTTTATTAACCTGCCTAACATTTTTCTGCATCGTATTTGTTACTATTTGCAGTACAGTTCAGATAACAACTTTATGGATCAGATTAAATTACGAGCGTACAGTATTACAGGTTCAAATTAGACGCTATGTCTTTCAATGCTCCAGTCTATACTAATGTATATATCCAGGAAATACATACTGTTGCGAGGCAACAGCTGATAAATATAAGTTGCCTCAGTGATCCACTAAAGATTATATTTTTCCTGACTCATCGTTCCTACCTTTTCTCCATAGCAAATTGCTCCCTTAATACGATTCTCCTTCAACCCTTTATTTCCTACGCTGTTTTCTCCTCCCTCATGCTGACTTTTTCCAAATGGAATCGATTTTATCTTCCTGATCTAGAGATGCAAGCTCATCTCAAATTATTTACAGGTAGTTTAGAAAGTAACTTACTTCTACGAGTATATTCAAACCCCGCATATCGCCTGCCGGAATGTGGCAGTGGGGTATTTGTTATTTCATTATTATCGTGGCTTTCGACGATTTAAAGTCTAATTTTTCCTTTTTATGTCCTAATTTTTCTTAACTTTGGAAAATATTCTATGAAAGACACGTGCATTTAGCACGTGCAATATGCGCATCGATACTGGTCGCTCGTTTCAATTTAGCTTAGAATTGGAATGGGACATTTTATTTAATCTCGACGAAATGACCATTGTTCTACCGCTGTGACATTCTTCAATTTTGTGGATTTAGAAACTCAGTTACTCAGTTCTTTATCTCTATTAAACAAATACGGATGCTTATTTGCAACTAAGAAGTAGTATTGTTAGAAGTGCTTCGACAGCTGAGGCCTTTTTGCACGTGGGCTCCCACCGGGAATCAAACCCAGGACCGCTATCACCGAAGTCGAACGCGTAGCCCACTTGGCTATCCGGGAGCCCTATTTGGAACTCAATTAGCGTAGGATTAAGCTTGGTAATTACCTCCAATGCACATTTCTTTTTTAATTCAAATTTTAATACAATTTTTAATTAAACTCAATGATTTCCTCTAATGCAAATTTCTTTTGTCGTCTAATTCTATTTATGTAAATATCTCATATCTATTTATAATCTTTCAGAATGTCGTAAAGGAGGTTTAAATACGAAAATAATAGTTATTTCGAAATAAGAGTATGCTTCACAGAATTATTCACTGTTTGCATTAGCATGTTGAGGAGCTAATGTTCGTAAACCGCTAAAGAGAGCAGAATTAAAATGTTTCGATTTCACTTTAATGAAGACGAACGAATGTCAGCAAATAACCCCAGCTACCGAGGCACTTTTATGAGAACCCATTACGAGGAATTTTCACGGAAACATTTCAGGAAGCAGCTTCACTTTCAGCCTTTTAGAATTTCTTATGGTCGATAAGTGAAGCAAAAATCGTTTGGCTGCGAGTGGAGCCTTTAACAGGAGAGTGTAACACAAATAATTGTGAAATTCGACCGTACCTGTGAAATCTGAACTGTACATTCGTTTAACTGTGCCATCAAAAATGCGTCTAACACGCTAAAAACTAATACCTGTGCGTAATGACGCTGCAGGTCAATCAAATTGAAGAGGCGCAAGAGAAGAAAACAACTACATGTAACGAGCCATTTCTAAGACAAGTCAATGAGGGCACCAGATAGAAGCAAAAGAATTTACTTACTTACTTATTTACTTCACGCTTTCAAGTAAATGACAGTACATCTATTGTATTTAATGAAATGCACCGGCGGCGGTAATACTACGATTTACAGAATTGCTGACATCAGGCGAGAAAAAATGTGACAGCTATACATTTTTCTTTCAGATTATCCGTGTTTTTGAGTATCCGGAAATAAGATCGGAAAGTGTATCCCATCAGCCCTAAAGTTGGAGGATTCACTGTAATCTGAAATTATTACATAACTTGTTTTTTATGATCCCAAGTATTTCTGACACAACGTAATGGCTTTTGAAACACCCTTAACAGGCACGTAAACATCATCCAGAAAACAATATATTACGATAATATCGATTTCTGATGGTCGTACAACCATTTTAACTCTCTTTTAATCTTTTATCTTCGCAGATAATTGCTTAAAATTTCAGTCTTCAATTTAGTTTTTTCTGCAAAATATTCCAAAACACTACAGATCTTAAGAAATAATAAAAAATAAAGAAAAAATAAAAAGTATTCAATGATACGTAAACAGATGAGGACGTGCCACTCAGAAAAGCGCAAAATCTTAATCTTAATCACGAAAAGCGTCACCGATTTACTTCATCTCCTTAGTCATCGCACGAGTAAAAATTTCTCAACCTCCACCAGACAATCAAATCCGTCCCTCAAATTAAGTTTTTCGCCTATGCACGCCATCCACCCGATGACACTGCATTTCACGCAGCTGTTCCTTTCCGTGCGTCTAATGTACACCCTTTTGCGAAACACGCCTAATTTCCCCTGCGTGAGATTCTGTCGACTCCAGCTTATGTCACACGCCTTCCTTTCACTCTCGATTCAGGAAGAACCGGATCTCGAGGCGCCGCTTCCACTAACCGTTTGTGGACCTCTCCTCTGGAAGGGAGTTGCCGTGGGAGGGGAGGCCCTCCTGTGTCCACACGCCCAAAATCCACTTCCTAATATCCGCAGGGGCATGGGACACATTCCGAAAATTTCGGGGGTATATATAGGGCGGGCGAAACGGTAACACCATCATCATTCGATCAGAGAATTTCGAAGGCACACAAAGCAGCAGGAGCTGAGTATCGCAGCAGAGGTGTGTATTGTATTCCGTTGGATGGGTTAGTTCGATCATTCGGCTACTCCGTACTCGCGGAAATGCAAGGAATAGGGTCATTGGGTAGGAGAGACCGGTTTGCTCTCGATGAGTCGAATTCGATTATGAGATTGATAGTGGACGTCTTCCGGGTGTCCGTTTCTCCGTGTTTTCCTTAACCGCAGAGCACCTAAAT
>KZ308996.1:204482-237483 GCA_000376725.2 Ladona fulva
CTTCCTTCAACAAAGCCGGAATATTCTTCTGGTTCTCTTTGTTTAGTTGAAGAATACGCTCACAAAGTGAAAAGATTATATTTCCGACTTCAGATCTAAGATTTCTTTGGACATTTAAGAATGAATGACTCTATTTCAAATATTTAAAAAATATAATTTGTGAAACACTCGGAATGACTGGTATGAACTGTCCCAGATTAAATAAATAAATTCCTAACTTCAGGTTGAATAAATTCATAACTTCATGCAACAAAATACCGCCGGTATAAATTTATCGCATCTCGACTCGAACCCAGGGATCCCACTTCCGTGGCAGATATTACTTATATCGTAAAACATGCTCAGAAAGAGGGAGGCCTAGGATCGAGTCCCACTCACGTCGACATTTTTACTTCTGTTTCTAATTCGGAATAATTATTATTTTCCACAATTTCGATAAACTACAAAGTAGGTTACTCCCATACATCTTTTCATAGACTGATTTTCATAATATTGACGATGGGTTAAATGGAAGAGGAGACTTTAAAGTCTCAATTTCGCCCAAAATAAAGACGTTATTTATTTATTTTACTTTATCAAATGGCAACAAGAGTTATTTTCCTTCTTTCTTTCGTATTTTACGGGGTACTGCATTAACTTCTTTCATCAGTTCTTAAATGAAGTCACGGAATATTTATTTCTTATTTTTCCCTGTTTGTTACATTCCTGTTGGTAATAATATATAATGCTCTAACGACATGACGACATTTTTTGTAATTTTATGATTTATTCATTCTTTCTACGCTAATATCACAAACGAATCTGACTGTGAATTCAATGTCTATATTGCCCACAGAATTACAATTCTATTATTCTACTTTCCTCGAAAAAAAATCCTTTAATTCTGAATTATATAATGTATACGTTGATAACTTTTGTTATTTTTACTGACATTTATGTAACCTAATAATGCTATATATATCTCTCTCTTTCTTCCCCTATTTCCTAAAACTTTTGCTGATTGTTCACACCAACCCTTCTCTTTGTGGATGTTTCCCTGCAGCGGAAACATTTTTCTGAGATCGGAAATAACACAGTTTTTCGTCCGCAAAACAACTGTTTCTTTCCTTCTTTTATTCTTATTGAAACTGTCATTGTTAAAAATCTGTACAAAATGTAGTTTGAAATACTTTATCATTTCATGTATTCTTATTTTTGTATCTCATTTGACAAAGGATAGATGGAAGATGAGACATTCTAGTCCCAATTTCGCCCAATAAAGACGTTTTTATCGCATTTTCACTATAAAATTGGTATACTTTTCCATTTCAGATATTTTATCGACGGGGAAGTGGTTGTTTTGGTAGAAATTGCTGTTTTTATTATGCTTATATGTATAAATGACTTACCAAATAGCAAAAATCCTGTACCTGCTTTATCTATGTGCCATCAATATTGATATTTATGTTTATATCGCAGCTCCTTTTTTCTAATACCATAATTTTAGTTTACTTGTTTGGTTGAATTCACTCGTAAGTTTGTCAATACTGATTTCTCTTTGAAGTACATCGAGCATACGACTCATTACCTTCTCGGAATCTGCTTAAATTACGATATCATTTACAAAGCCAATAGTTAGGATATATTTTTATATAATTTTCATTAATTTTGATTCATATCCCTTTATTTGCATTTTCTAGGAACTAGTTGAGTAAGTAGGACGAAAGTGGGAAACCGTGTATGAAACTTTTCCTTACTTTCGTTGTGCCCTTTGATGTTAATTTCAGAATTTTGATACATGTATAAGTCCAATATAAGTCTTCGATTTATCCTATCTGGATGTGTTTCCTTCATTTGCTGATAAAACAGTTTCCATTTTACTTTGTCATTTTCCTTCTTCTCTAGATCAATAAAAGTTGCATTCGTGCTTCGTTATACTTCCAATCTTCTTCCCAGGATTTTTCTGACTCAAATTGCCCTTCTTTTACCACTATCTCTACTGAGCCCCCACAACCAATTATTAACAATATTTAGTTTTCGAGGTACGAGACAATAGATCTACCATTCCGTAGTTACAGCAATCTGTCGCATTTCCTTTATTTGGAATTGTTATTATTTTGCTTTTAATAAAACCCATGGGTATTTCGCCACTATAGTATTCTGAGATAAAATAAATAAGTTTGTTTATAAATTTATTTCCCAACTTTTTGAAAAATTCAGCTGCGATATTGTCGAAGCCACTGTATTTTTTGTCCTTTTAACTGTTTAGTGCTTTAATAAACTCGTATCTCCTAATAGATTGGTCCATTATGCCTGTCTTTTTTTCCATTTTCTAGGTGGTCTGACCGGTCTGCTAATTCTATTTTATTTCCCTCATATAACTTTTGGATATATTCTTCCCAACATTCTGAGACCTCTTGAAGTTCCAAAGCGTATTTCCGTTTTTTCATTGACAGTATTCATTTTCAGTATGAATTGAAGAGCTCTTGCCCTTGAATACGTTATTCCAAGGCTTGCCCTTATATTGTTCCCAATCATTCGGCTTGTTTTTTGCATCCATTTTTCCATTTCAGTGTTTCATTTGACGCTATTAAAGTTTTAACTATTTTGTAAATTCTTTCCAAAATCTTCCTCTAGGTCATATTAGCTTATCTATAAGGTCGATTATTCTTCCATCATCCAATACTTTTTTTTTTGCTTTAGCTTTCATTTTACTAAAATATCATAAGCAGTTGATAACATACTATTTTCATTCCTTCCAAACCATGTGTTTCATTCTTTAACTTGTTTAACTTATCGTTGAATTGCTTAACTATCTTTGAGTATTTCCACTCACCCGGTATTTTACTGCACTTATCATTGTGCTGTTACTATGTCTCGTTTCAATACTGAGGGTGACCGATTGTCATATGTGATGCTTCTCCTGGACCATAACAAACGCATGTCACTACAAGGTCTCCAGACATGTACCCGGCCATCGTCAGAACACAAAAAGAACCTGGTTTTATCGCTAAAAGCAACCCGGTACCAGTCTGTAGTAGTTCAGCTAGCTCGTTCACGACAACACTGCAAAGAGAGACGACGCGACGTTAGTTGCATATCAATTGCAGGACAGGCGTTGTGAGACCAATTTTCTTCAGCCAATCGCCGGCAATGGATTGGTCAAACACAAGGTGCCCGTAGGGATGGTACAACCAGGGCCTGGATAGTGGATAACGAAACCGTTGGAGCAACTCATACTTGCCGAGGAAAGAGGCGATCTTCCCCTCTGGCGGTCAGTCGAGGCCACTTTGAGCCCAGCTTCCGTGTGTGCGTGCGATTCTTCGATGCGGCGATCCAGCCTCGCGCATTCCAATAATGCGTCCATAGAGCTGATAATGCTGGAATCTCGGACAATATCCTCCACTTCATAAAGTCTATCATTATCGTTCCCATCCTTAATTCTATATGTACCTATAATCTCAGAGTGTTCTAATAAATCAATTCTGGCGATACTTGGTGGAACTTTTCCATGATTGATTCAAAGTAAATACAACCTGACTCCGTGCACAGAATTTTTTCTGTAAATAAAAATGTTTGTAATTTCGAATCTATATCAAAATGTAACGACTTAATTAAGAGTTAACCAGCAATAAAATCTATTTTCTTTCTTTTAAAACTTGTTTCGACTTCGTTAGACCTTCATTTCTAATTTCATTCTGTGAAGGAAATGAAGTCTGCGAGATATTAAAACGAACTTAGCATGCTTCTTTTATGAAAACTCATATTACTTTTGCCTCATAGGTCAACCGTTCTGTCAGACTGTTTCTGAAATACAAAGGGGACGAACAGATGGGCGGATGGATTCATAGACGAACGGACACTACGAAAATTATATACAAGGATGAGACAATACAAAAAAGCGTATCTATTGAAAAAAAAATGGGAACAGAGAGTCCCATCTTTCCTTGTCACAATTTGGTACAAATCTACGAATGCATAGACTGATATAAGGTTTTGAATTAGAATATGTACATAAATATTTTTTACAAGTACTCTTGCATAAAAGAAGGAAAGAAAGAAAGAATGTTTTCATGTGGGAGAAATTTGTGGTATTTATGACCAAAGAAAGAAAACTTCCAATGCAAGAAATCGCTCACAAAGAGGAGGGAGTGATATATATAACAACAAAAGAATTTGTCCAAATTATATGTAAACAACTGCAGGAAATTCAACATGCATTTTCTATGTATTGTATTGATAATAGGTTCTTAAAATATTAAGTTACAGAGAATTTTAATCTGTACAACATTGTTTACTGTTACATATGCTTTAAAAATTTAATATATTCATGTCATTCATTTAATTACTTCATGTACTACATTTTTCATGTATATCTTTTGAAGATTTTTACATTCACCTTATTTTTTCTCAAACTATCGGTATGAAATTTAAAACTGTACAAAATATGAATATAAATTGCACTGAAGAGGAAATCTTTAGCCTTAATGTCACCTAATTAAAAATAAGTTTTTTATTATTGTTAAATAAATTTCACGATAAATAATCGACGTAAGCCAGTGATGACATGCGGGGAAATCTTCAAGGCAGCCTTGAGAGAAATTAGCTCCAACTTATGTCATTCGACTCCCTTTCACTCTCGATACGAAAAGAACCGGATCTCGAGGCGCCGCTTCCACTAACCGTTTGTGGACCTCTCCTCTGGAAGGGAGTTGCCGTGGGAGGGGAGGCCCTCCTGTGTCCACACGCCCAAAATCCACTTCCTAATATCCGCAGGGGCATGGGACACATTCCGAAAATTTCGGGGGTATATATAGGGCGGGCGAAACGGTAACACCATCATCATTCGATCAGAGAATTTCCAAGGCACACAAAGCAGCAGGAGCTGAGTATCGCAGCAGAGGTGTGTATTGTATTCCGTTGGATGGGTTAGTTCGATCATTCGGCTACTCCGTACTCGCGGAAATGCAAGGAATAGGGTCATTGGGTAGGAGAGACCGGTTTGCTCTCGATGAGTCGAATTCGATTATGAGATTGATAGTGGACGTCTTCCGGGTGTCCGTTTCTCCGTGTTTTCCTCAACCGCAGAGCACCTAAATGTTCCTGCAATATGCTACAGATTGCAGGCAGATATAAGTATATCATTTCTGTTTTCGCTTTTCCTAATTCTTTTCAAAATTCAGTGGGTCGTGTAAAAACTCTTTATAAGTATTCCGAGAAAAATTTGTTTTATCTAAATCTAAATCGTTTCCTCTGCCAAAAAAAACTTCTGCATTAGCTACAGCTTACAGTCACGGAAATCTCGGGAGGTCTCGGCTGATTAACGAACTTTAATGAATTCGAAAATTGGCATGTATGTAATATTCCTGCCAATTAGCGAATACCTCTAAACTCATCCAACTTTATATTATATAATTTATTTTTGGAACGCAGACACCCCTTATTCTCTTGCAAATGTTGTCTATCAGACAGTTAAAAGCTTGAAAGACTTTCCAACTTAGCTTTTGAAGATTGTGTAATTAAATAATTCTGTAATGTGGTTTGGCTCCTCTGCCATCTAAACTGATTACTGAATTCTAAACGTTCGCAAAAACGGAGTGCACAATCAAAGGCTCTTCTTCATTAGGATTGCATACCTTATTGCAAATACATGTTCTACGTATAGCGATTAGTATTCATATTATATGAATGAAAGATCAGAAAATTTAAATCTTATCAGATCTGAATTACGGCAGGACGTATGATTAGTTCTTCAACAACCACTATGCGATAAATTGTATAATTAGAAACGTTAAATTAAATAAATAATGAAGAAATACCAAGAAGCAAACAATAATAAGATTTCGCGAGATTTAAATACTAATACAGTATCAAAAACAACACGACGAATAGTAAACGACCAAAGGATCCAATGAAATGAAATCCATATGTGTTAAAATATTCTAGGAAGAGAAAGAGACATGAATAAGGTCGGCTGTAAAAACAGCCGGAGACTGTACATGCGTCTGAATCCGGTACCTTTTAAGTCGGACCTGAAGAATATATCTAATCTTTCAGATGTATTCCCGTATCGCCATCCTCGCTTTGGCTTTGGCCGTCTGCTACGCTGAACCCCAGCACGGCTACGGCGGCATTGGATATAGAGGAGGATATGGAGGCATTAGTGCCGGATATGGAGGCATTGGTGCCGGATATGGAGGTCTAGCTGGTGGATACGGAGGATACGGTGCAGGAATTGGACTCAGGAGTGGCATTGGTGCCGGATATGGAGGTGGATACGGAGGATTTAGGGGTGGATATGGAGGAATCGGTGGTTACAGGACTGCTGCCATCGCCCCAGTAGCCGCCGTTGCTGCCGTTCCCGCCTACCAAAGAGTCGCCGTCGCACCAGTCATCTCCAAAGTAGCTGTCGCTCCAGCCATTGCTAAGGTCGCTGCCGTCCCTGTTGAGCACTTTGTGAGTATTGCTTTTTCAAGATAGTAAGACTGATTTATTCGTTGTCCCCTTTGAATTCGAAGAATTAACTTTAAAACTTATTCCTTTTGCTTTCGCTGAGATAGTATATGAACTATTCACCGTAATATCGCAGAATTATGTCATCTCTCAGAGTTTTCTTAAACTTTCAGAGGCGGAACCGCAAATGAAATCGTATATTCCGCTGTTAAAGTGTTCCATACACACGGACCCCATCAATCGTCAAGCAATCTAGATCAGGGTCTTCGTGGGCTCTGTAATTTTGATTGAAATCAAAAACACCCATGATGCTCTGCACCTGTTTACATCTTCTCTCTGACTCCTAATGTCACGATCAAGTCACGATGTAAACTCTAAATCGTTCATCGCCTTTTTTCGCAGGCTCCTCCCCACTACTCTTACGAGTACTCCGTCCAGGATGCCCATACCGGTGACATCAAGAACCAGCACGAGGAACGTGAGGGAGACGTCACCAGGGGATACTACTCCCTCCACGAACCCGACGGCACCGTCCGCACCGTGCATTACTCCGTTGATGGTCACAGCGGATTCAACGCCGTCGTTGAGAAGAGTGGACAGGCCGTGCATCCTCAGGCTGTGAAGGTCGCCCACGCCGCCGTCCCCATCGCCCACGCCGCTGTCCCCATCGCCCACGCCGCTGTCCCCATTGCCCGCCCTGCTATTTCCCTCCATGGCGGCTACGGGCACAGGGCCTACTAAATGATGCCCTATCGCACTCGTTTAATCAAACCCCACCATCACCATCACCTGTAATATACCTTCTATTTGGAAGACTGTTTCTTCGTATGCTGCCGTACGGAGAGTGATACGANTTGCACTGAAGAGGAAATCTTTAGCCTTAATGTCACCTAATTAAAAATAAGTTTTTTATTATTGTTAAATAAATTTCACGATAAATAATCGACGTAAGCCAGTGATGACATGCGGGGAAATCTTCAAGGCAGCCTTGAGAGAAATTAGCTCCAACTTATGTCATTCGACTCCCTTTCACTCTCGATACGAAAAGAACCGGATCTCGAGGCGCCGCTTCCACTAACCGTTTGTGGACCTCTCCTCTGGAAGGGAGTTGCCGTGGGAGGGGAGGCCCTCCTGTGTCCACACGCCCAAAATCCACTTCCTAATATCCGCAGGGGCATGGGACACATTCTGAAAATTTCGGGGGTATATATAGGGCGGGCGAAACGGTAACACCATCATCATTCGATCAGAGAATTTCCAAGGCACACAAAGCAGCAGGAGCTGAGTATCGCAGCAGAGGTGTGTATTGTATTCCGTTGGATGGGTTAGTTCGATCATTCGGCTACTCCGTACTCGCGGAAATGCAAGGAATAGGGTCATTGGGTAGGAGAGACCGGTTTGCTCTCGATGAGTCGAATTCGATTATAAGATTGATAGTGGACGTCTTCCGGGTGTCCGTTTCTCCGTGTTTTCCTTAACCGCAGAGCACCTAAATATTCCTGCAATATTCTGCAGATACCAGCCAGATATAAGGATATCACTTCTGTTTTCATGCATTGCAAAACTCAGTGGGTCGCGTAAAAACTATATCATATAACAATCTCATTAACTACGCACTAGCTATCAAATTCGATTCCGTTTATTTCTTTGTCCATTGTTAAGTTTAGGTGGTTGCTAAACTTTTTTCCGATTGACTGTCATACAAAATATTTATTTTATCTAAATCGATTAATTTGCTGCAGAACTTAGGTAAAATAATTCCTATAGGTAATTTTCGGAAGCGTTCAGATCTTAGACAGACCGTAAGAAATTCGATTGTTTGCAGTTTTATTTTGTCCTTTATTGTCCAACTAATTTGAACCTCAAATATTTCTTCAACTGAGTGTTTCAAAATTCGTCAGTATTGAATACTACTTTGGTATTTCTTTATTTCTTCTATGTTTACGCATGACGATCTAACTTAATAATTTCACGATATTGTTAAGGAAAGAATTAATTTTACCGTAACTTAGACTACATCGACTTAAATATTCTCCCTTTAAGGGCTTTCTAAGCATTAAACTCAATTCTCTCTGTACATTTAAACCGGGTACATTGTCGAAGCAAACTCTCGAGTCCTCTTCATAAAATCCTCTGCAAGTTCTAGAAAGCAGCATAAACGCGTTCTCGCTAAATTACTAAGTGTTCCAGATATCTCAAAGGAAATGATTAGAAAATTTTTAAACTATCGCCACTTTTCTGGCAATATGGAGTCAACTGTCTTAGATTGCAGTTATCAAAGGATTGCAAAGGGGTGTTAATAATCGGAAAGTTCCAATGCAAAGTTAAAGTAGTTTAACAAAATGTGTAGAGCCGCAAACAGTATGTAACGACGATGAAGTTCTAAAAATGTTCAATTAGTTATGATACTAAGACAAAATAAAGATTAAAGTAGCACTAGCAATAAATAACAAACGATAGTTGCAGCCATTTGGCTCCAAAGAGGTTAAATTAAAATCAGAAGAGATAAAATGGTGAATTAAGAAAGCTGGTAGAGTAAGAGCATCTGAAGATGCGTAAGACGGACCTGAAGAATGTATCTAATCTTTCAGATGTATTCCCGTATCGCCATCCTCGCTTTGGCTTTGGCCGTCTGCTACGCTGAACCCCAGCACGGCTACGGTGGCATTGGATATAGAGGAGGATANCTCTCCAGACCACTGTGCGTCGGACCTGTTCCAAGAAACTACCCGGATGGAAACCCGAGAAAGATTCCTGTCTTCAACTTATTTACCCTATCTTCCTGCAACTCTTTTTTTTTCATGGATTAATCCGCTGTCCATCCTGTGTATAACATCCCGAAGTATAGATACTCTGGCTCTACTACTCCGTCACCTGCCTAAGAAATTTCCTTCTAAAAGATTGATCAACATCTCACTGTACTTTATTTTCTTTTATTTTACTTATTACTTTATTTTTCATTCTTTTCTCGCTTCGCCTTTTCTTCCTTTTATAATGTAGTCATCATTGATATTTATCTTGTTTCCTTGTGCTTATTACTTTATTTTTCATTCTTTTCTCGCTTCGCCTTTTCTTCGTTTTATAATGTAGTCATCATTGATATTTATCTTGTTTCCTTGTGCTATCTTCTACTTTTCTTTTCTCAAATACTTGCTTTTTCTGAAATGAATTCTTTGCAATAATTAACAAGTGATGTCTATGTTTATCTATTAATAGTCAAAATTGTTTTTACTGTATTTGTATTTTCTAAGTAATTAGTTGTATTTTCTAAGTATTCTCANAAAAGAAAATCTCTATTTTCTCAGAAAAGCTTCTCCTTGTCTTCTGTTACGAAAAAAACTTTCTAATATCTAAACAACTCTCCAACAGAGTAAATTATGGACATTTTACATGTTAGAATAAATCATGGTTTTCTGAAATTGGAGTAGTCATCACAATAGTTTAGTTTTCTATACGAGAATCTCGACGGCAAATGATTTCTAAGATAGTAGCAATTGTAGTAAAATGTGTACTGTGAAATAAAGTAGAATACCCTCGAGAAACAGAGGAAAATACTTTTAACTTAGTGGTGCAACATTGCGCATAGCAAACGAAAGTCTATCAATAACTTGTGTTTATCTTGTAGAACTAAGCATTTTGTCATAACTTTTGTTCTTATAGGATATCTATTTCAATTTCCCTTGTAAGTTACTGACAACACCGCCATATAGATATAATGAATTCCTTCAATATTCGTTTTTAGCCTTTAATGGTGTTTCGCTGGGAAGTGTTTTAGGGCTGAGTTTTTTCTCATTGACATTAACGTTCTGGAGGAGAATGTAAAAAGCAAAGTTAGATTATTTGGCAATGATACTCTCAGATATAGAGAGATTGTATCAGAAGATGATAGCAGTATCCTTCAGAACGACATAAACTTAATACCAAGTTGCTGCAAGGATTGGCAACTCGATTTAAATGCGAAGAAGTACGTTGCCGTGACTTTCACGTATTCCACTAACATTATTACTGAACAATACCAAATTTTAGGATGTACCGGAGAGCTCGTGCGTCACAATAAATACCTATGTTTTATACTTAGCACTAGTTTATCGTTCATGGAACATACGAGATTCTATAAGAAAGGCAAATAGAATGCAAAGAGTAACAAGTAAAACCCTGAGAGGATGTCCATCTAAAGTTACAGAAATTACGTACTTTTCCCCCATTCGACCAAGTCTTGAATATTACAGCGCTAACTTGAATCCACACGAAGTAGGACTAGTTTCAGATTTAGACATGGTTCAACGTAGAGCAGGCCGTTTTGTCAGTGGAGATTTCAGATTCGATAATAGCGTTACGGCCACGATAAAATCACTTGGGTGGAACTCACTGCAGGAGAGAAGATCTGATTACTGGCGAATGATTTTCGAAAGATTTATCGGTGAAGAATTTTTAGGCGAAGTAAGGGATATTGTGATTCCGGTGGACGATGAGCACGATTTTCGAGGGCTCCCGGATAGCCAAGCGGGGAACGCGTTCTACTTCGGTGAAAGCGGTCCCTGGTTCGATTCCCGGTGGGAGCCTACGTGCGAAATGACCTAAGCTGTCGAAGTACTTTTAAAAATACTACTGCTATATACTACGACTTTCGAGAGGCAATGACCAAGCGCTACAAGGAAATAATCGCTAAAACAGATAGTTAATTCTGGTCGTTCTTTCCAAAGAGCATCAGAGAATCTAAAAGGGCAGATTAGGTAAGGTGTCAATACACCTCCTGCCATGCGCCACTGGCAGCTTGCGGGGTACAAATCTAAATAATAAAGAACTTAATATAAATCAATCCTTTACAGCATGCGCAATTTATATTAACAACTGTGCTGCCACGAAATGTGCTGAACCAATACACCATTGACAGGAATTCATATATATAAGGCATGAAAATTGAAAAGTTCCCCATGAAAATTGCGTTAGAGGGGGGACTGTGGGTTACGTGAAGAAAAATTGAGGAGAGATAAAATAAGAAGGTGAATTACAATGGAGAAGGATTTGAATCACTGGAGAGAAGAGCAGAGAACTAGAGAGACAAATTGGACCTGTTGAAGCTCACACTGATAATAATGACGAGTGCTACAACAACCTTTATTTGAATGTGATTATAAGTGTGGTACCAATAATTTTCATTAGTAAGGTATCTCTACCTTTGTTTGCTAAGTAAAGAAAATCGCAGCATAATATGTTCCTCTTTTTCGTAACTTTCGGTGAAGCAGATCTCACGATTTGCATACATCTGAATGTGTTAGAGTATTGCATGAATGCATCTACATAGGAGAATCTGGAAATCAGGATAGGGTAAGACATTTTTTCAAGGAACAGGAAACTAAGAAGTCGCGTGGCTGATGTGAAGTCATGGGTACACAATCAGTGTAAGCTAAATATGATGGATGAATGGAGAAGTGAAATTGAGTTCCACACATAATTCGCGGAATCAGACATTCTTGTCGATGAAGCTCGAAATAAATAATTATTCATTAACGAAAAATAAATTGTAATTTTTGTCAAACTTATAACTTAAACTGTTCATTAAAATGATTTCCAGTTTAGATATTTATTTATTGCTACAATTATTACTGTTTGTTTACTTCTGTAATTATTTATGCTAATTTTTTCATTCGCAAACGATAATCTTATCCTTAAACCACATGAAATATTTGGCTAAATTTCTTTCATAGATATATTCTATGCTTTCATATATAATACTATTCTTGCAATTTTGTCACAGAAATCACTATTTTAAGGTGAAATATACGCGTAAATAAAGGCGGGAGAGCTGTTGATCAAAAAGGGGAAACATATGGGGGAAAATTAATTTGCAAAATAAATTGAGGAAGTAGCTAATAACGAGCCGTTAACTAGGTGCAATCGTTGTTTAGAAGATTGAGCGGATGTAACGCCACTATACACTTTCCATTTTTATACAAGATAGAGATATCTGCGTCGAAGCGTTCCGTAAGGATAGACGCAAAAGATTTAATGAGCTTACGAAAGAAGCGAATTGCGATTTTAGAGGTTTCAACGAGAAATCGTCCACCGAAAGAGAAGAAAACTTTATCTGCCGGTCGTAAAGTAGGAAATGTTTTTAACTGAGCTTGTATACATCGGAAACTTGTACATCTAAGAAAAAGTTTTGGTCCTCTCCTGCAGTACTAGTATTTGCATATATGTACCTGATTCAAACCTGTACATGACGAAGGCCTGTCCATTACGGAAAGTTTATACGGTACCATACCGTTCCGCTAAGGCAAATTTAACTTTACTTAAATTTTAAAAATGGAAAAATAACTCATCTTCAACTACTAGATGGATGGTTTGATGAAAGATGGTTTCTTCGAGAAAGATGGTTTGTTAGTAGCGTGATTTTCACCCTCAAACAATTGCCATCGACTTATCGTTGAGGGCGCAATAACACAAAATGACATTCAAAGGCTTAACCTGGCTTAGTCCAACTGGCTTAGAAATATTTTATCAACCAAACATGTTTGGTTGATAAAATAAAATACCCCTTAAATAAAATACCACTATTCCATTGAGTATCCCTAAGAATAATTCACATTCTATTACCAGTATTCCAAAAAACTTTTCCTTGTTGATTTGTTACGGCTCTTTTGAATGAAACTTGCTAGAGATATTTCCCTTTCATATTTTCATAGGAATTTAATGCACCATTATAAATATATCCTTGTAAGTTCTGCATATTGTGTACAGCACTTTTTAAATTTAATATTATTATTTTAACACACCATTAACCGTTTAGCCCAATATTTATGGTAAATTTGTAATAATTCATTAACACGTACAGTCTTTTTCCTGTACTTAACGATATTTTATATGTGGAAAGCCAATAAAAACCTAATGTAGAATTAAAGAGTGCCGAGCGGTATACGTCGCGCGCGCGGCTCCCTCTATATATACATTAAATGACAAGATCTGTAACCTGTAATCTGTAAGATATGTGTAAATATTTAATCCTAAATTTATGACAATTCAAAATTATTTACACCGATTTTTACAAACATTCCGAAATTTAAAAACATCATAGGTCAACAAAAGTTTTTCATGAAGCTGAGAATTTCCTACTAATGGTTTCTCAAGGAACTACGCAGTTACTTTATTTCAAAACATCTAAAGAAAATAGAGGTGATTATCCTGTCCCAATTTCCGTGTATTTTCGATTCATTCAGGGATTTCGGACAGGAAATATCTTTGCAAGGTTAGCCGGGTAAACAAGAAAACAGAAAAAAAGGAAACTGGAATGAAAAATATCGATATTTAGTGGTTAGAATATCTTAGAGGTTTAATACGTTTTGAAGCCGTTTCGCCGGCGGTTCCCAACAACCCACTGATATCGAGTCTGGAAGAAAGGGAAAGGAAACGGATAACCGGCCTTTTAGGATTTGGTAATCCCTTGGAACGTTTTCATCCTCTAACTTATTACCAGCCGTGCTCAATTTTTTTCTTTACACCAATCCCTGGGTTCGCGTCCCAGTCATGAAAATTTTCAGTTTTTTTCTTTTCGATAGTTCATCGCGGAACCAAAGAGAATCTGATATATTTTTGCATGAAGAAATAATTTGTGAAATCAGAAAGTCCGAGATCTGATCACGTACAGCCTCTAATCGCCGTTGTGACATGCGGAAGAATATTAAGAGCAAAAAATTGGAAATTCTTTTTAATTCATTAAAACTTTTATGATAAAATTTGCTCACGTCAAGGGATAATTCGATGGAAAAAATTGTTCAAGCTTTTTGAACATATGGCAGAAATAAGTATGACACACCACTCACATATCCAGATTTATTTACCGGGCTGTGAATGATACTGACCTATATTTAAACCTAAATAAAGAAATAAATAAATGAAATGAAAAACGATAAAGAAATGTTCATATAGGCGCAAATTTCGAGAACACAGTAAATACTTAAATCAAGAAAAAGCGTAGCCAATGAATAAAAAGCGGCGATTGAAAATGAGAAGTCGCCAAGTTTTCATAGCGTTCTAATTCTTGAGTACGCAGGGTTACTCATATCGAGGTCAATTCACAGAAGTCTGCTTCACGTATTCAGAAGTCTGTAATCAGGTTAAGAAGTGAATATTTTACGAGAAGATCATCATCATGCTGCAATTTATATTAGGTATCGGGCGAGCTATAGCATCGTTTGTAGGTTTTCACACGACAGATTAACCCAAAATCGAGTTTGGTGGGAAATGGATCAGGGGATTTTCGAAAGCACGCACGCGAAGACGAATATGGGCAACATGGCTATCCCATAAGTCTACTTTCCCATTATTTATGGGAGCAGGCCAAAAACGTGTTAATTGGATGAGTTTATGCAACAGACCAAACAGACTCGCTAATTTTCAAAATTGGATTCATTATATTATCAAAATCGGAATTTCAGTGCATTCCTAACCTAATAAGCTCGGGTGACCGAATTTATAGTCACGTATAATTTCTGGGAAGCGTGAAATTACTAAACTCTTTAATTTTCCCTTCTCTTTAGCGTTCGAGGCGACATGATGCATTAAGTTAGTGGCAGACTATACTGTTTTAAGCACTGATAATTTAAAATTTCTTTCATAGATATATTCTATGCTTTCATATATAATACTATTCTTGCAATTTTGTCACAGAAATCACTATTTTAAGGTGAAATATACGCGTAAATAAAGGCGGGAGAGCTGTTGATCAAAAAGGGGAAACATATGGGGGAAAATTAATTTGCAAAATAAATTGAGGAAGTAGCTAATAACGAGCCGTTAACTAGGTGCAATCGTTGTTTAGAAGATTGAGCGGATGTAACGCCACTATACACTTTCCATTTTTATACAAGATAGAGATATCTGCGTCGAAGCGTTCCGTAAGGATAGACGCAAAAGATTTAATGAGCTTACGAAAGAAGCGAATTGCGATTTTAGAGGTTTCAACGAGAAATCGTCCACCGAAAGAGAAGAAAACTTTATCTGCCGGTCGTAAAGTAGGAAATGTTTTTAACTGAGCTTGTATACATCGGAAACTTGTACATCTAAGAAAAAGTTTTGGTCCTCTCCTGCAGTACTAGTATTTGCATATATGTACCTGATTCAAACCTGTACATGACGAAGGCCTGTCCATTACGGAAAGTTTATACGGTACCATACCGTTCCGCTAAGGCAAATTTAACTTTACTTAAATTTTAAAAATGGAAAAATAACTCATCTTCAACTACTAGATGGATGGTTTGATGAAAGATGGTTTCTTCGAGAAAGATGGTTTGTTAGTAGCGTGATTTTCACCCTCAAACAATTGCCATCGACTTATCGTTGAGGGCGCAATAACACAAAATGACATTCAAAGGCTTAACCTGGCTTAGTCCAACTGGCTTAGAAATATTTTATCAACCAAACATGTTTGGTTGATATAATAAAATACCCCTTAAATAAAATACCACTATTCCATTGAGTATCCCTAAGAATAATTCACATTCTATTACCAGTATTCCAAAAAACTTTTCCTTGTTGATTTGTTACGGCTCTTTTGAATGAAACTTGCTAGAGATATTTCCCTTTCATATTTTCATAGGAATTTAATGCAGTCATAACTTTTGTTCTTATAGGATATCTATTTCAATTTCCCTTGTAAGTTACTGACAACACCGCCAGGTGGTTGCTAAACTTTTTTCCGATTGACTGTCATACAAAATATTTATTTTATCTAAATCGATTAATTTGCTGCAGAACTTAGGTAAAATAATTCCTATAGGTAATTTTCGGAAGCGTTCAGATCTTAGACAGACCGTAAGAAATTCGATTGTTTGCAGTTTTATTTTGTCCTTTATTGTCCAACTAATTTGAGCCTCAAATATTTCTTCAACTGAGTGTTTCAAAATTCGTCAGTATTGAATACTACTTTGGTATTTCTTTATTTCTTCTATGTTTACGCATGACGATCTAACTTAATAATTTCACGATATTGTTAAGGAAAGAATTAATTTTACCGTAACTTAGACTACATCGACTTAAATATTCTCCCTTTAAGGGCTTTCTAAGCATTAAACTCAATTCTCTCTGTACATTTAAACCGGGTACATTGTCGAAGCAAACTCTCGAGTCCTCTTCATAAAATCCTCTGCAAGTTCTAGAAAGCAGCATAAACGCGTTCTCGCTAAATTACTAAGTGTTCCAGATATCTCAAAGGAAATGATTAGGAAATTTTTAAACTATCGCCACTTTTCTGGCAATATGGAGTCAACTGTCTTAGATTGCAGTTATCAAAGGATTGCAAAGGGGTGTTAATAATCGGAAAGTTCCAATGCAAAGTTAAAGTAGTTTAACAAAATGTGTAGAGCCGCAAACAGTATGTAACGACGATGAAGTTCTAAAAATGTTCAATTAGTTATGATACTAAGACAAAATAAAGATTAAAGTAGCACTAGCAATAAATAACAAACGATAGTTGCAGCCATTTGGCTCCAAAGAGGTTAAATTAAAATCAGAAGAGATAAAATGGTGAATTAAGAAAGCTGGTAGAGTAAGAGCATCTGAAGATGCGTAAGACGGACCTGAAGAATGTATCTAATCTTTCAGATGTATTCCCGTATCGCCATCCTCGCTTTGGCTTTGGCCGTCTGCTACGCTGAACCCCAGCACGGCTACGGTGGCATTGGATATAGAGGAGGATATGGAGGCATTAGTGCCGGATATGGAGGCATTAGTGCCGGATATGGAGGTCTAGCTGGTGGATACGGAGGATACGGTGCAGGAATTGGACTCAGGAGTGGCATTGGTGCCGGATATGGAGGTGGATACGGAGGATTTAGGGGTGGATATGGAGGAATCGGTGGTTACAGGACTGCTGCCATCGCCCCAGTAGCCGCCGTTGCTGCCGTTCCCGCCTACCAAAGAGTCGCCGTCGCACCAGTCATCTCCAAAGTAGCTGTCGCTCCAGCCATTGCTAAGGTCGCTGCCGTCCCTGTTGAGCACTTTGTGAGTATTGCTTTTTCAAGATAGTAAGACTGATTTATTCGTTGTCCCCTTTGAATTCGAAGAATTAACTTTAAAACTTATTCCTTTTGCTTTCGCTGAGATAGTATATGAACTATTCACCGTAATATCGCAGAATTATGTCATCTCTCAGAGTTTTCTTAAACTTTCAGAGGCGGAACCGCAAATGAAATCGTATATTCCGCTGTTAAAGTGTTCCATACACACGGACCCCATCAATCGTCAAGCAATCTAGATCAGGGTCTTCGTGGGCTCTGTAATTTTGATTGAAATCAAAAACACCCATGATGCTCTGCACCTGTTTACATCTTCTCTCTGACTCCTAATGTCACGATCAAGTCACGATGTAAACTCTAAATCGTTCATCGCCTTTTTTCGCAGGCTCCTCCCCACTACTCTTACGAGTACTCCGTCCAGGATGCCCATACCGGTGACATCAAGAACCAGCACGAGGAACGTGAGGGAGACGTCACCAGGGGATACTACTCCCTCCACGAACCCGACGGCACCGTCCGCACCGTGCATTACTCCGTTGATGGTCACAGCGGATTCAACGCCGTCGTTGAGAAGAGTGGACAGGCCGTGCATCCTCAGGCTGTGAAGGTCGCCCACGCCGCCGTCCCCATCGCCCACGCCGCTGTCCCCATCGCCCACGCCGCTGTCCCCATTGCCCGCCCTGCTATTTCCCTCCATGGCGGCTACGGGCACAGGGCCTACTAAATGATGCCCTATCGCACTCGTTTAATCAAACCCCACCATCACCATCACCTGTAATATACCTTCTATTTGGAAGACTGTTTCTTCGTATGCTGCCGTACGGAGAGTGATACGAATTTGTACATATAGTTGTTTTTATATTTCCTAAACGTGAAATAAATCATACTTTAAAAAAAATCTCTATTTTCTCAGAAAAGCTTCTCCTTGTCTTCTGTTACGAAAAAAACTTTCTAATATCTAAACAACTCTCCAACAGAGTAAATTATGGACATTTTACATGTTAGAATAAATCATGGTTTTCTGAAATTGGAGTAGTCATCACAATAGTTTAGTTTTCTATACGAGAATCTCGACGGCAAATGATTTCTAAGATAGTAGCAATTTTAGTAAAATGTGTACTGTGAAGTAAAGTAGAATACCCTCGAGAAACAGAGGAAAATACTTTTAACTTAGTGGTGCAACATTGCGCATAGCAAACGAAAGTCTATCAATAACTTGTGTTTATCTTGTAGAACTAAGCATTTTGTCATAACTTTTGTTCTTATAGGATATCTATTTCAATTTCCCTTGTAAGTTACTGACAACACCGCCATATAGATATAATGAATTCCTTCAATATTCGTTTTTAGCCTTTAATGGTGTTTCGCTGGGAAGTGTTTTAGGGCTGAGTTTTTTCTCATTGACATTAACGTTCTGGAGGAGAATGTAAAAAGCAAAGTTAGATTATTTGGCAATGATACTCTCAGATATAGAGAGATTGTATCAGAAGATGATAGCAGTATCCTTCAGAAAGACATAAACTTAATACCAAGTTGCTGCAAGGATTGGCAACTCGATTTAAATGCGAAGAAGTACGTTGCCGTGTCTTTCACGTATTCCACTAACATTATTACTGAACAATACCAAATTTTAGGATGTACCGGAGAGCTCGTGCGTCACAATAAATACCTATGTTTTATACTTAGCAGTAGTTTATCGTTCATGGAACATACGAGATTCTATAAGAAAGGCAAATAGAATGCAAAGAGTAACAAGTAAAACCCTGAGAGGATGTCCATCTAAAGTTACAGAAATTACGTACTTTTCCCCCATTCGACCAAGTCTTGAATATTACAGCGCTAACTTGAATCCACACGAAGTAGGACTAGTTTCAGATTTAGACATGGTTCAACGTAGAGCAGGCCGTTTTGTCAGTGGAGATTTCAGATTCGATAGTAGCGTTACGGCCACGATAAAATCACTTGGTTGGAACTCACTGCAGGAGAGAAGATCTGATTACTGGCGAATGATTTTCGAAAGATTTATCGGTGAAGAATTTTTAGGCGAAGTAAGGGATATTGTGATTCCGGTGGACGATGAGCACGATTTTCGAGGGCTCCCGGATAGCCAAGCGGGGAACGCGTTCTACTTCGGTGAAAGCGGTCCCTGGTTCGATTCCCGGTGGGAGCCTACGTGCGAAATGACCTAAGCTGTCGAAGTACTTTTAAAAATACTACTGCTATATACTACGACTTTCGAGAGGCAATGACCAAGCGCTACAAGGAAATAATCGCTAAAACAGATAGTTAATTCTGGTCGTTCTTTCCAAATAGCATCAGAGAATCTAAAAGGGCAGATTAGGTAAGGTGTCAATACACCTCCTGCCATGCGCCACTGGCAGCTTGCGGGGTACAAATCTAAATAATAAAGAACTTAATATAAATCAATCCTTTACAGCATGCGCAATTTATATTAACAACTGTGCTGCCACGAAATGTGCTGAACCAATTCATGACAGGAATTCATATATATAAGGCATGAAAATTGAAAAGTTCCCCATGAAAATTGCGTTAGAGGGGGGACTGTGGGTTACGTGAAGAAAAATTGAGGAGAGATAAAATAAGAAGGTGAATTACAATGGAGAAGGATTTGAATCACTGGAGAGAAGAGCAGAGAACTAGAGAGACAAATTGGACCTGTTGAAGCTCACACTGATAATAATGACGAGTGCTACAACAACCTTTATTTGAATGTGATTATAAGTGTGGTACCAATAATTTTCATTAGTAAGGTATCTCTACCTTTGTTTGCTAAGTAAAGAAAATCGCAGCATAATATGTTCCTCTTTTTCGTAACTTTCGGTGAAGCAGATCTCACGATTTGCATACATCTGAATGTGTTAGAGTATTGCATGAATGCATCTACATAGGAGAATCTGGAAATCAGGATAGGGTAAGACATTTTTTCAAGGAACAGGAAACTAAGAAGTCGCGTGGCTGATGTGAAGTCATGGGTACACAATCAGTGTAAGCTAAATATGATGGATGAATGGAGAAGTGAAATTGAGTTCCACACATAATTCGCGGAATCAGACATTCTTGTCGATGAAGCTCGAAATAAATAATTATTCATTAACGAAAAATAAATTGTAATTTTTGTCAAANCATTAACACGTACAGTCTTTTTCCTGTACTTAACGATATTTTATATGTGGAAAGCCAATAAAAACCTAATGTAGAATTAAAGAGTGCCGAGCGGTATACGTCGCGCGCGCGGCTCCCTCTATATATACATTAAATGACAAGATCTGTAACCTGTAATCTGTAAGATATGTGTAAATATTTAATCCTAAATTTATGACAATTCAAAATTATTTACACCGATTTTTACAAACATTCCGAAATTTAAAAACATCATAGGTCAACAAAAGTTTTTCATGAAGCTGAGAATTTCCTACTAATGGTTTCTCAAGGAACTACGCAGTTACTTTATTTCAAAACATCTAAAGAAAATAGAGGTGATTATCCTGTCCCAATTTCCGTGTATTTTCGATTCATTCAGGGATTTCGGACAGGAAATATCTTTGCAAGGTTAGCCGGGTAAACAAGAAAACAGAAAAAAAGGAAACTGGAATGAAAAATATCGATATTTAGTGGTTAGAATATCTTAGAGGTTTAATACGTTTTGAAGCCGTTTCGCCGGCGGTTCCCAACAACCCACTGATATCGAGTCTGGAAGAAAGGGAAAGGAAACGGATAACCGGCCTTTTAGGATTTGGTAATCCCTTGGAACGTTTTCATCCTCTAACTTATTACCAGCCGTGCTCAATTTTTTTCTTTACACCAATCCCTGGGTTCGCGTCCCAGTCATGAAAATTTTCAGTTTTTTTCTTTTCGATAGTTCATCGCGGAACCAAAGAGAATCTGATATATTTTTGCATGAAGAAATAATTTGTGAAATCAGAAAGTCCGAGATCTGATCACGTACAGCCTCTAATCGCCGTTGTGACATGCGGAAGAATATTAAGAGCAAAAAATTGGAAATTCTTTTTAATTCATTAAAATTTTTATGATAACATTTGCTCACGTCAAGGGATAATTCGATGGAAAAAATTGTTCAAGCTTTTTGAACATATGGCAGAAATAAGTATGACACACCACTCACATATCCAGATTTATTTACCGGGCTGTGAATGATACTGACCTATATTTAAACCTAAATAAAGAAATAAATAAATGAAATGAAAAACGATAAAGAAATGTTCATATAGGCGCAAATTTCGAGAACACAGTAAATACTTAAATCAAGAAAAAGCGTAGCCAATGAATAAAAAGCGGCGATTGAAAATGAGAAGTCGCCAAGTTTTCATAGCGTTCTAATTCTTGAGTACGCAGGGTTACTCATATCGAGGTCAATTCACAGAAGTCTGCTTCACGTATTCAGAAGTCTGTAATCAGGTTAAGAAGTGAATATTTTACGAGAAGATCATCATCATGCTGCAATTTATATTAGGTATCGGGCGAGCTATAGCATCGTTTGTAGGTTTTCACACGACAGATTAACCCAAAATCGAGTTTGGTGGGAAATGGATCAGGGGATTTTCGAAAGCACGCACGCGAAGACGAATATGGGCAACATGGCTATCCCATAAGTCTACTTTCCCATTATTTATGGGAGCAGGCCAAAAACGTGTTAATTGGATGAGTTTATGCAACAGACCAAACAGACTCGCTAATTTTCAAAATTGGATTCATTATATTATCAAAATCGGAATTTCAGTGCATTCCTAACCTAATAAGCTCGGGTGACCGAATTTATAGTCACGTATAATTTCTGGGAAGCGTGAAATTACTAAACTCTTTAATTTTCCCTTCTCTTTAGCGTTCGAGGCGACATGATGCATTAAGTTAGTGGCAGACTATACTGTTTTAAGCACTGATAATTTAATTATTGAATTATTATTAATTTGAAATAAAATTAATTGAATGCATCACCATCGATACTAAGTGGCAATAGATACCGCTACTAAACATTAAAACCTTTCGAGATAGAAATAATAAATTCAAGCTTCATCCCGTAAATTCAATAAAATTTGTACATTTAAGTTCAAAACCGTTGCTTATCTCCACATCTTCATCTAGTCCATTTTTAAACCTATCTAATGTATGAATATTTAAATAATGAATTGAATTTAATTCGGGGCCTAAGTTACTCTTACCTATGTAGACGCTAACTTAACCTAAATTTACAACAAAGGAAAAGAACAAAGACATTTCGTCATGGAAATGGAAATTTATTTACGTGATTTTGGATACATGCTACAACTTAAAGAATTTTTTGCGATTACTTTTTTCTAACTATTAAATAAGAAATTTTTGCTATTATGTATCATTTTTAAGTGGATAATTGAAAGAAAGAAACCATATTTAGAATCACATACAGGATATTTTAACTTTAGTTTCCTTTAATGATATAAATGTACGCGTCCTCACGTTTAATAGAAGCAGCTGATAAAGATCCGTTAATCTTGTTGAAGAAGCAACATGTTGAAGAGATTTTTAGTTAGAGCCATCCTCTCAGTTCTTTTTTCGTAACTTCGATTATAGCAAGTAAATACAAGTGGTAAGACCATTCTTATGCATAACTTATGAAAAAGTAAGTTAATGAAAAATATTCTCAAGGGCATTTTGGTGTGAGGATTTTCATGGATGTAAGTGGTTAAAAGGTTTAAAAAAGAGATATTTTCAAAATCCATAACACTAAAAGAAATGTATGCTCAAAACTGAGTAACGTGAGTTTGTGATAAAAATAGAGCTCTATAAACGTATAACTATAATATATAACTATAAAAATTATAATCTATGAAACAATAGAAATAAAATATAAATAGATCAACCATTCACCGGGAAAGCACCAAATCCTTCATAAATAGAACAAATTACAGCAATGAAATATATTATCTGTTCGTAGTGTCGATGCGCACTTATATTTTATGTGTTTATATTGCAATAGATTACTTCCTCTTAAGTTTTATTTCAACTTTTAATTGCTTCCGCAAGTTTTCCGCATTATTTTTCTTGCGGGTATTCCATTGAATATTTTTATGCTCACGAAGTATTTTTCTCTTCGTATTTGTTGTGGTTTTTACTTCAATGCTTATAGAACTAGCAGGCTAGCGCTCCAACCTCGAGGTCCCGAGTTCGAGTCCCGACTAGTTGGATTTTACCGGTTAGGGAATGGTAGTGTACGTTTGTACTTTGTTATAAATAATAGTATTTATTAAATTAGATGTAATTGGGATTAGCTTCTATCTGCATTATAAAAGTTATTATTATTACTATTAAAAGATGAGTTAGATGTATGAAGATACTCATTTCACTCTCGTCCTAATAGACACGCTTATTATTATTTAGGATAAGTACTATAAATGATAGAGATCTTATAAGAATGTTTCATCAACGAGAAAGTTGTTGGTAATTTGATTTCTCTTGACTTCGGGAAATTCAAATTTCTCCCATTGTTGCCCAATTTTTTCGTGTGATTAACGCAGTAATGAATATCTATGGGCTCTAATACATCAGTTATTTATTACCAGCGGAACCCCTTGCATACAAGTTGCGCGCAGACATTTCCATTCTGAAGAGGCTAGACCCGAACAACCGGGAAATGCCTCATCGCCCATGTGATGTTAAGAGGATCAGCGGTTCCGTCATCGCAATAAGAAACCCTCTCTAATCTCTCCCAGAATCGGGTCGTTTTCCCGTCTGGACCTGTGCATCTCTCACTACGAGCTGTTGCGTGCTATCGGAAGTGGGATTTCGGACGACACGTGTTACGAAAAAAATATCCTTTCACTTTAGGTTTCCAAGAGAACGAGTCCGATAGAAAACCGCCCCGTGTGTGTGGTTCTTTCTAGAGCTCTCTTTCTCTCTCTCCTTCGCAACGCCCTACCCAGAAAGATTTGCGTCCGAAAAGAGAATTCAGGGAAGTTGTGCTTTTGCCCGCACAGGTATATAAACGGCGACCGGTGACTTCCGGACATCATCATTCGAATTCGTGGTTTCGAAGAGGACTGAACGCACCCAAGGATCCATATTTCTTCTCGCAAAGGTAGGCAAGAAGTAACCGCGTAGGATACGCCAAATTGCTGTATAACCCTTTAAATTGCTTCCTGGATTTTCCGGATTTCACCGTCCACTACCTCAAGTTTGCGGTCACCTTAGTATTACTTCAAAACTGTGTATTTCATTTAAGGTAGGCCTTAAATCTCCGACAAAATTCTATGGAATAGTAACGCTGCATGAAGCAACTAAAGTATTTATATTGTAATAACATTAATTCTGTTCTATTATGAAAGCTTGAAATTCCAAATTGTATTCGAGTTTCGCATATTTTATGTAATATGCATTTATATGAATACTACACATTTCCGGTGTCTAAAAATTTCATATTGAATCTAAGACTTTTAGGGTAAGTACTTCGCGAGTAATTGTATGTAAATTGAAAGACAATTTACCGGTAGGATTGTAAAATTTTAAATCTTAACGAACAATTTCACTCTGACTTTCTCATAAATCAATTGAAGTCTAAATAAATAGAGGAAAACGTATAAAATTAAAATTTCGGTACACATAAATTTTCCGCTATCAGCGTTTGTCCAAGCTACTTCCTCATGAAGATGCATCCAATTTTATAGTGTTCGTGGGATAAATGGGTCAATTTTGGTCGGTCACCAATATTAATATTACTAATTCAAATACAACAACAAGATCTCCTGACATGCGAATCATTGTGTGTGGCTTTTAAGAATACATGAATAACTATTCAAATTAACATTAAACCCTTATTAGCTTCTAGTTATGTACAGTAAGCTTTATTGAAATTTATTGGTTTTTGCCTTTACGTAGTCATGAGTGATTAACACCATTATTCTTCTCCGGATCCTTATTCAAACTGCGGGCCGCAGTGGCGGAGGGGTTGGCTCTCCAACCCCAAGGTACCGGGTTCGAGTCCCGGCTGATCGGATTTTTCTGATTATGTTTGGTTTCTGGTTTTTCTGGGAATGGTTGTGTATTCGTCCGTTGTTACCGATTACGTCTACCACAGTAATCGTCCAATAAAAGGATGATTGTGGGGGACTTGGGAAAATAAATAAGAAAACTATTTGTATTATATATTGTCTCAAATAGTGCGTCTTGCTGCACAACCAAGGACAATCTGTGGCCGGTGAAAAGTACTCACATTGATTTCCCTTTCAATTAGATGTTCGCTCGACTGGTAGTAGTTGCTTTGGCCCTGGCCGTGAGCCACGCATTCCCTCAGCACGGATATGTGAACTTCGGCCGCGGAGGCTACGGAGGAGGATTCGGAGGCTACGGAGGTTACAGAGGACATGTTGCAGCCGCTATACCGGTCGCTCAGAAGGTCGCCGTAGCACCGGTCGTCGCTAAGGCTGTGCCAGTTGAACCTTTCGTAAGTTCGAAAAATCGGTCTTGAGTTTAATTTGAAAAAAACCTTGAGCAGCGCAACTTCATGAACTTGACATTTTCCGCTCGGTCCATGCCGCCCATTGCCTTCTCCACTCCATCACGAATGGGATCAAAGGAGGGACAACTCCTTTACAAACACGGTCGGATTGGCAGTTCATTACGTTAATATTCAAACCCTGCAATCCTTTTCATCTGTAATGATTATAATAGGATATTATGGTCTACCGAACACGGTTTCCTCATAATTATACATTCACAAGTTCAACTAAAGAATATCTTTAAAAAATTTCATAAACGTCGGAAAGCATTTACTCTAACTTTTATTGAATTGAAACTGAAAACTTGGGGATTTATTTGAATGTATGCAGGATTTATTTAAAAGATTCCATCGTCCTTTAATTCGCCGTCGTATATCTTAATCTTCCCCAAAATTCCTCCTTTTAATTTCCCGTTGTTACTTATCAACTACCCTTCTTTCAACTTCACATTGCCAAACGTAAATAATTAGTCGTTTTTATTGATAGCGATAAAAATTATGAACACTAGCTTTTGATTTGAACGACAAATTGTAACGTAGGTAAATATCACAAGGATCAGAAGCAAATATTACAGCTGATTTATTGTTGAGGTAAAGATGTTGCTAATAAACCTTCAGTTAACGTTATAATGAGAGCTTTCGGTCGCAATAATTTCAATTGGCTATGTTGAATTATTGCAAATGAAAATTTCAGAAAATATATTAGATGTTCCGAAGGTTATGCTCTAAAATTAGTTCCATTCTACTATGGCATGATTGATAGCAGATATAGTAAATGAATTTTCAAATATTGACATATTATTTAAATATTGGGAATAGTGAAGTTTATAACGTTTACATATAACTAAATTACTACCAACGAAGTATATTTAATGGATAGCGACGGATATTTGGGAGTCCGTCGGCGAATCTTGCTTATACATAAGATAAATCATAGCATAACCCAAATGTAATGAAAATAGCAATAATGTTGAGGAGAGATATAAATAAGAAAAATTACTTGTAGTTTGGTCAATATACAAGAGGGAAAAATTTAATTTTATGCATAAAATTAATAACAAAATGAAGGGGTTTTTAATATGGTATCGGTAAACGAAAACAGGCCGTGATTTTTGCAGATTATTTTATGACCCTGCCACACTCCGAAAGACGGCTTTCAGAGTTTTTATGTGGTTGTCTAGATGTACATAAAATTGTTACACAATACACATTTAACATTTACAACTTCCTCAGGCCCCTCCTCACTACCAATACGAATACGCCGTCAACGATGCGCACACCGGAGACATCAAGAGTCAGCATGAGGAACGCGATGGTGACCACACCAGAGGATACTACACTCTCCACGAACCCGATGGCACCATCTTGACCGTGCACTACACCGTCGACGGACACAGCGGATTCAATGCAGTTGTCGAGAGGACGGGTCACGCTGCTCACCCACAGCACGCCGTGCACGCTGCCGCCGTCCCTCTGAGGAAGGTTTACTAAAATTGATTGCTGTCAACGTTGCCGGCTCAATTCATCGCCTGCAAAGCGCTCCTACATTTGCGGTCGCGACCCACTTCCACTGTGGCCGTCACCACTTCATGTATCTCGTTAGTTACTGCGTTATTGTTACATGAAGTATACTCGATCATTGTGCCTAAACAGCGATCACTACCATACGTGTATATTTGTAAATACTCATTATGTACCTGCATTCGTCAAATAAATCGTTGAAAACTAATTACCTTTTGTTTTAATACTGAGATAACGCCGACTCAAATCCCGGATCATTTCCTCACAGAAGAGAGGGAGCTTTTATCATCCTCTGGTACTAAATAGGGTTTAGTACCAGAGGGAAGTCAATAGTTTAGCAACATTTTGTAGAAGACAATAATTTAGCAAAATTAAAGAACAGCTTCGTGTATCTATATTTTTACTTTCTTTAGTTAATTTAGAAAATGGCCTTCGCAAAGAATAGCCACATAAAATATTTCGCCAATGTAAATAAATAAATTCATTGTAATAAATAAATTCAATGAATTCTCATCAAAAAACTAACTTGGATGCTGAAATATATTTATATTTGGAATCAAAAGAAAGCTACAAATCAGTAACTGTTTCGCAAATATTACCCTTCATAGTTTATTAGCTCTACCTATACCCTTTAAAACAATATAGCAATCTTATATTAACGGATATTTGATTAGAATACTTTACCAACTTCACAGAATGAGTAAAAAAGTCTATTAAGCAAGTTTAACTTTAGCTAAGAATTCTGTGTATCATTCGTGCGATGTTGGTCATACTAAAAAATAAAAAGAAAGTGATATGATAAACTTCCTACTAATGCGTTTACAACCTTCTTAAATTACTCATGTAAAGGCATTGATGGCGGATTCTTTTGACGTAATAATAGGCGAAATTCTACGCAGTACATATGGTCATAATGGTTCTATGAGAGGGAAAAACGTTAATTAGATTCATGAAATATATGAAATAATAATATGAAAAAGCATGGCTTCTTAATAACGTAGTGCTTACATGAAAATAGACTGTGATTTTTGCACAGTATCTGATGACACATTTTATGAAAGTTTTCACATATTTACTGAACCAGATTTTCCAGAGGAAATCGCAAATTCGATTTATATTGGCAATTATTTGCAGGATTGCCATATATCATCTACCTTTTATATTAAAACTATTTTTACTGGTGCCTCAGTGTTTGGTCACCTAGTACTGTTTGCAAACAATTACTCATTCACTAGATGTAAGTTTAAATCAGCATAGAGACTGCTTCATTAAAATATTTAACTCTAAGGATATATTGAAGGGAACTTATAGAGAAAATCCTAGAAATTTAACAACTAATTAATCGTGCTATAAATGTCTTTAATTTGCTTCTTCGGGTATACATAACTTATCATGAATCGCCTCATATAAGTATAACTCAATCAATACGACCTACTTGAAATTGGGAATAAACGTTCAGACAAATAAATAAAACGTTTGCGCCATTACACCTTCAATTTTGATTTTGCTTCATGTTCTATGAAATGTATGAAACGTTCACAATCGCCCGTAAACTTTTAGCTAGGGCGCACATCATTTACAGAAGGCCGCATACGGCTCGTGGGCCGCAGATTGGGGACCCCTGATTTCGAAAACTGAAGATATTGAGTTGATATGCATATAGATAAACAGGTATTAAAAGACATCCGACCCGACACGTAGAAATGGTATGTTATTTGATTTTATCTAAGGAAATATTTGAGGCCATACTTCGTCCGATCCGAAAATGAGCGTAAAATATGAGAAATAGATGCGAGAACAAGATATTTTTAGGGGGTTCAGTGGCAGTTGGTCAAAGGAAAGCCGGTCGATGGGACTACCCGTCGCTAGACTTTTAGTCGCTGAGACATTTGGTCGAAAGACTATTCGTCGCTGAGAAAACTCGTCGCGAGACTTCTCGTCGTTGAGGCAACTCGTCGAAAAACAGCTTGATAACAACAAATTAAAGAGGTAACTCGAACGCTTGCTGTTTATACTCCCTGCCACACACCGAAAGGCGGCTTGTATGCTATGTAGATGTAAATGTAGAATTATTTTCCCAAGTGGAAACTTAGCTTTTTAAATCCACCAAGTTGTTTTCTTTTGTGCACTTTCTTTTAAGCCATATATTTTCTTTACGTTTTATATGAAGAAAGGTTAGATATAGAATCGACTTATTACTCTTAATATCGTCTTAATGAAGTTGCTTAATTATTATCACCCTATTGACTCTAGAATATTTGGTAACGCCTTCTAATTATGGCGTGTCTTTTATTCTAATGATTCTCTCGTTAACTTTCTCAAAAATGGTTCATGCATCCTTATCTAGTCAAAATATTTTTTTCGTGAATTGAATTAAGGAACGAAAGTAAAAAAGAACACAAAAACGCAAACAATAACAATGGCGTAATGTGTAATTAAGAAGGAGTGCAACGGAGTGATTTCCTCGGATATACTTTCGTTCCTTTCTCTCCATGTCCATGACGGCTTCGCCTTTAGCTTCTTAATGCTAACACTCTCCCTTTTCCGCAATTCAGCTCAATCCTCCGTATTTTAAATAACCCCTGGCTTACGAAGAATAGCTGAAGCGTCAAGGGAAATTGGTATATATACTCTTTGCTTCTTGCGGATTATACCAACAGTCACAACTAAGCTACCGAGCTAGAGAGTCCAGAGTGAAACAAGAGGTATAGCAGACGGAATGGCTTTTTTCAAGGTAATAACAGCATTAATTATATTACTAATCTAAAATACAAAAATTGAGGAATTTTTATACGCGAGTTTTATATAAGAAATCACGATTGCGAGAATTCAGTTAAATTGGCTGGGTCGCTTATCCCAAATTTTGCAATAGCTCGACTACTTTCAACTAATTTTGAAACACCAAGGTTTTGCAATAACGGTGAAACTCCTATTATTCTCTTTGGGTGTCTTCTAATGCAACTGTAAAGTAATCGTAGCTAATTTGAGTTCACAGAATGAATGCATTGCGACAATAAAGCTGAAATACCATGCAGAATTACTTATAACGAAGAAAACGCAATCAATACACAAGAGCACTTACATGAATCTATATAGATGATTCGAAATGAATTAAGGAGAAAAAGTATAAAAATAGCTAAGATTGCTTTCATTTTGGAAGTTGTGCATATTTTTTCTCCTTTTATGCGCATGAAAACCGTCGCTTAAATCATAATAAGCGAATACCACGCCATTGTTCTCAGAGATTACTTGTAACGCTTTAACTAACTTAAATTGTATGATGACACTTTGTGAATTATAGACCTTATTTCCCTTCTAAACCCTACAAAGAATGTAGATTTGTACAGCGATGGTTTGTTAATGCTTTATCGTTTCAATCAAATTAAGATTATTTACTTATTTGGAATATATCATTAGGCAATAAGATCCACTGTTTCGGCCTCGACTTTGTGGGAGCTTTTCATGATGAAAGAAGAAATAAAAACGACTTGTACACGGTACCACAGGATTTAATAGTTGACGACCTAGGTTTCAGCGCATCGCGCCATCTTCAGGTACAAAGACTCATTTTACGTATTCCTCGAAATTACACAATACTTTTCATGAGAATTCACTGAATTTTTAGTAATCGTTTCAATGCAGGCTAAATCTTATTTTTCCAGTGAAGATTTTTTGATACGATTGCAAATATATATCGTTCAGTGCGCCACGAAGCTTGAGTAGGTTTCGAAATAGTCATGGAGGGGAAAATTAAAAAGACATTATCTACGAAGTTTATCTTGGGAGAGTATCTACAGCGTGAATTCAGGGCAGCATTGAATTTGATGTTTCTAGCCATTCTCCGAACAGTTACCGAAGAAATACCAGACTGAAAAGAAAGTGAGAAGGGAGTGAAATACTAATAGCTCATATCTGAGTGCCTATTTATAAAGGAACTAAGCAGGATATTTGGTATTTAGACAATACGGATTCCTGCTTTCATTTCTTGATGAATGGAATATTTTTTATTGTCTTTTGGAATATAATAGAACAAAATTTAGCTTTCATTTACTTTGATTTAGTCATGACGTTTAGTCGTTTAGACTTTTAGTCGTTCATGACTGTGATTTTACGAAAGCCACTTAGCAAACTACCTTACTCCTCATCCTGCCTTGTATACCTCATTCCCCTACCAAAGCAACTATTACAGAAGGTGTGGATTGAACTAGCCTTCTGGGTGATGATCTACAGAAAGAAATCGATAAAAATGAAAGATTACGGGATTGAATCTGAAAATTACTTAGTAAATAACAGTAAATGGTTGCCCGTAGAAGATGCTGACAGCATTCATAGTTTCACAAGACCTTAACTAAGTGTATTTTATTTCAGGTATTCGCTCTTTGCGCAATCATCGCTTCAATCTTCGCCCTATCCTCCGCTTATCCCGGATTCGCAGGAGGATACGCAGTCGAAGAGAAGGGGCATGCCATTGACTACTACGTGAGTCCACAGATCACAACATTAAGTTTTCCCTAAAATTAAATCTTTCACGCAAATTTAATTTTAATAGATTTTAATATCCAATTCCAAGTTAATTCCCTGATTCAGCCAGACAAATGTAAGTCTGAACTTCATTAAAAGTTTTTTGAAAACTTCTGCTTCTAATATATATTTGGGTATTATATTGGATGCATTTAAATCCCGAACGGCCACTTGATGCATAGATCTCTTCGCCTTTCTTCTGCTATTTGATAAAACAATAATACATAAATATGTAAACGAGTTAAACCTTCACTTAATAATCATGTCATATGTGTTTAATGTATCCTCTATATTTTAACTTTCTCGCAAGCAATATGGAGAATTTGAACTCATTTCTTTGCATGAGAAAGAATATTCTTGCATTTAAAATCAAATCAGATTGAAAACGCATTTGTTACCTGTGAATTTCAATATATTATTCATTATATAACATGCATGAAAGATCTTATTAATTACAGAGCTCATATTTTGATGTAAAAGTGGTTCCATTTAATTAGATAACGCCTGTATTTATATGACAATGAAATATTTGGTGCATCCATCAAATACGTTGCTGCAGGGAGAGAGGTTAACCTCAAAGAAACAGGTCCGCGAGATAAAAATACTGTCAGAGAGCATTACGATATCTTTATAATTTAATATCATATTGCATCTCAGTGGGCATTATTCATATTCAAGTTAACCATAGAGTCAGAACCTTTCTTAAAGTTAATAAGAGGTGAATTTTGTCATAAATAAGTCCTTCATATTTCGATTCCGTAAATCAGTGATCGCTAATCTTTTATTACTAACGACCCAACTTTGTACAGTGCGATTTCCCTATTACCCATCGGTATTTATACAATTTAGCACGTATGGAAGTAATAACAGAAAAAACAATCTACATAAAAAAATTATATATTTATTGATGCAATAACTTTGCGTGAAACAGCCAAACATGGATTTGTAAATTGGTGACTCTGTGAAGTACAATATAAAATAAAAATTAAATTTTCATAAACGTCGCCTT
>KZ308996.1:250939-282189 GCA_000376725.2 Ladona fulva
ACTATTAATTTTCCCTAATTGTTTCTTATCGCAGGATATTTATCAGGGCTAACGAGAATAACTTATGGGAGCGTGAGTTTGAGCGATAATTCCAAGGGAAATGCGTGACAATCGTGAGGTGGGAGATTGAATTGATTTGTAACTCAATTTTTATTCAGGAGTTATTTCTCCTCAGTAAGAGTTAGTTATGGAAACTTTTTCAGATCAAGTTCTAACTCACTTAACAGCAGACCAGTGAAAATAGGCCATTTATGAAATATTGACGGCAGATTAATTGATTTTTTATTTGTATTTAAGGTCCGATTCTGAAAAAAATAAAACACACTATAAACTAATAGTGGTTGTTTCGTAAGATGATGAGCAAATCCTTCCTCAGTAATTTATACAGATATAAAAGGAAAATGAAAACATTGGAATCACAAAATTGTATCAAGATTCATAGCTGAAAAATTATTTGTTTCTCAATACTGAAAATCATAAAATTGGAATTTAGCGTCATTCAATGGTGTATTTCATATTCATTAATATTATGTCATGAATAATATTCATTTGCAGTCGAGCTGGTTGGTAAATTGTGTCATAAGTGGAAATAGTAAGATAATAATGTTCATTTAATTTTTAAGTATGTTTCTTTGTTTCTTCTCCTTCTTTTCTTTTGTTTCTAGTTTCTCGATGGTGTCTGTTGATAACATTTTTCAACTAAAGTTCTTATTGATCTTCTTAAAAATGATTCTTAAAGGAAATTTTCAATAATGTTTGTATTATGATTAATGAATATGTAGTTTCTGGTATATCGAATTTAAATTCGGTATACCAGAAAATATACCATCAACTCCCATCTCATATTTTATTCGCTGTTATATATATTACTTTTGCTCTACAGAAATATAATTTCGCAAGTCAAAAAGTTGCAACAATTGAAGTGAGAAAATTTGAAAGTATTGGTGGCTGCCAGCCTATTATTTACTGATGAGGTCACGTCAATCTCCCATGTTTGTTCCGGATAGGGTTATAAGAGAGAGGAATCTCTACGACATTCATGTCCTTAAAGATTCGGACTTTCCGATTTCCCGTTTTGCCGGAATTGAATTCTTCTGTCCCTGAAAACGCTCGTGATTGCAAAGTTGGTCGTAAATTGCGTGGATAAAAGTGTATCTTTGCCTAAATCACGCAACCTTTAGCTACTATCTCTCCATTCATAACTCAATTAAGTCGCTGATCTAATTCCGTGAATTATTTCTTCCGATTTTCATGAAACTGCTGTATGGTGAATATTTTGGAAGAATATTAGAGAAAAATATAAATTTTACATTCATAAATTTTTCCCTCTATCTTAACGTGATTTCTGGATCGATGTTATTGATAAAGATATTGCCAAATGATATTTTCAAGAGATGGCTCCAAATAGTGAGCCAAAGGAATTCTATCTTATTATTCTACATATAAGAAAGCTCCAACACGAGAAGTTTTCTATCTTCATTGGGCAGATAGTATTAAAATCGATTCATAGAGGGTCGTAAACTAAGGTGAATTGCAATTACATTCCTGTTCAAGGCAGAAAAAAATTTTATGTATCATTGACGATAATTTTGTACGTTCTAAGTACTTAATTCAGTGAGCCATAAATGAGAGTATCAATAAATGTAACAGATGAATAGGAATAAAAATGAAAAATATTAAAAAATGCAAGGAGGTAAGATATTTCGAGGACAACATTAATTATATTGAAAGTGACATTAAAGAAATGAAATAGTTGAGAGATCAAGTCCTCAAGAGCCAGCTACGATTATTTTCGCAACACTATTCTTGCTTCGAAATGTATTATTTGCCATAAAGATTATAACGGACTAATCAAACCTAATCAACAGTGATGATAAATATAATGAAAGCCTTTGAGAGCGTTTCTGTATGTAATATAGCATTTTCAGAATGAAAGAACACTGATTAAGGAGACTGAAAGGGAGTGTAATCCCCTGAGATATTTGTAAGTGCTTTAAGTTCAATTGATTCACGGATACTATTGAAACGTAAGGCGAAAGATAGCGGGGACTATTGCTATTGCCTATTTTTTTAAGACTTCCATCCAAGGTTAATATTTTCCAACATGAGAAAAAAATGGACTTTTATTTTCAATTAATTTAGATTATTTTTAATTAGAAACTGATTACATATTGAAACTGAAAATTGAAACACATACTGAAACTGACAACTTGCAGAACAAGATACAATCCTGTGAGATGCTAGTTGATGATAAGGGTAGAAAATTCATCTATAGTTGAACCCTTTCCTAGGTATTTTTTAAGCAGTACTCGATAAAAAGAGGGAGGGGCATCAATACTGTCCCAAATGTATCTCTGGTCAAGATAAAATCACCATCTTACCATAGGATCCAAACTGTTTCAAATACATTTTTGTTAAAACATAAATAAAGAACCTTAAAAATCTTGGAAGGAACTTGTTTTACTTTACCCCTGTTCATCATGGAGCTAGTCCCTTCTCGGGGTACGGCCAGCTCTTTCCTGTATAACTTTGTTTAGACTTACAATATTAGAAAGTGAAGCCATCTAGCGAGCGAATACGTGAACTCGGTGGCTTTCCTTTTTGTCTACATTCAGGAAGTTGCTCGAAATCAGCCCACACTTAATTGTGTTTAATGCAAAGACGCCGTCGTACATGTAACTTCTTGTTGCCTGTACCACTGGACAATGATAAGGAAGGTGAAATGAATTAACAAATAAAGAAGTAAATAAAAATTTATAATATAGAAATTAATAAAGCATTCCCATACTCGTTGCTTTGTAATGTTGTAACATTTCTGGACCAATTGGCGATTGTTAAATTGTGCATATAATTCATAAGACGGGGAGATAATTATTATAATTGATTAATTTGAACATACACTGGAAGAGGAATAAGGAAAAATTTGCTAAGAAGACACGTTAAGAGTATTGACATTACGGCGGGTAGAATATTACGGAGTGTCACCTTTTCACTACCTGCAGATGATTATGTTGTTAAATAATAGGGATACTTTTAGTCTTGATAGTATATAAGATTTACCTTTGGTTCACAAAGCTACAGTTAGGGATTATAAGATTGGAAAATTTTTTAGAGCCACGGAAAACTCAATTCTTTTGTAAATTTACCACTGAAAGTTTTTGTGCAAATTATTGTGATTTAGCTTTTATTTTTACTGTTCCATCTTAGCCAAAGATTCATGTAGCTCCTCAATATATTTTAAATTTAATCCCTTACTACTTTCTATTTCTTTTCAGATCATACGCCTACGCTTGACAAATCAATTCATTATTGCTTGCTTTCTCCGAGAAAGTGAATATGAGTCGTACGCGATACATGCAATATACGTGAACACGTAAGTTTAAGATGGGAGGGAACCATTCAATAAAAATCAGCTTAGGACTACATATAGAAAAAGGTTTTCTAACGTTTTAAATTTTCAAATACAATTAAGAGATGTCAGAAACGATTTATAGAAACCAGAAAAGAGTTACGAGCACTATTTTCTTGAATGGTTAATTACGCACAACCATGCCGCATAAATGTACTAACTGCAAGTCAAAATAAAAGTAGTAACTTTAACATTCCCTTGAAATTTCTTCTCTGTTTTGATTTAGAGAATCTGATTCATCATTGATAGTATTTGATAAGCAAATATGATAATCAGATAAAATGGTTATATGCCGTTAAATATGCGAAGCTATATTTTAGCGCCTTGCCAATAGTTTTTATCTCTACCTTGCATTAAATTGCAGTGAGGTCTGAAAGGTGATAGACCATGAGCACATATTTCTTCAAACACTTTGTATTTATTCCATAATTCACTGTTTCGGCCTCAACTTTGTGGCAGCTCTCCATGATGATAGAGGAATAATTATTGTATAGTAATGTGTAAAAGTTGCATTTACTTCTCTTACATCTAGTATTTACTTACTTCATAGTATAAGGAATGAGGGAAGAACATATTCGTTAGCCCCGTTACAAGGGGCACCCGGGAATTTGGTCCGCGGTGATTTGGTCCCAATGACTTCAATATGATCAATATCTCTTTAGAAACATAAATTTGTTACTGTAAATTTCTATGGTTATTTGCAGTCTCTCTTTTTAATTACCATTCACACTAATCATCTATTTCGATTTCTCCTCTTCAATATTTATCTCTCAAACAACACTCGTTTATCTCGGGATGCGTATTCCCTGCGTATCAAAGACTTCAATTTATACATAAACAATACTTTTGTCGTATTTTTACGTCAGGATAACTGCTTTCCTCCCCTACTGCACGCTTCAATTCCAGTTAGGCATATTTCCAATTATTGATTAACAAAAGGTTAAATACTACAAAAATTATTGCAGTCCATCCGGTGATAACAATAACAATTTATCATGATATATCTCAGCCTTTCCTAACAACCAATGTATCGCGTGTCGTTACTAAATCATCGTAGCACACAGTCGTCGCGGACCAAATCGTCGCGGACCAAATCGTCGTGGGACCAAATTGTCGTGGGACCAAATCGTAGCGGACCAAATCGTATCGGACCAAATCACCGCGGACCAAATTACCGGCTGCGATTACAAGCTTTAATGTGCCAGTTGTTTTGCTTCAAAGGGTTAAGGATCCCTAATGTGGAATAATAAAGCCGGTAATGCTATGTATATGCAAATTTTCTAATATATAGATTGCATTGTCATTGCTATAAACGTCATCAAAAGATCTGAATTAATAGTCGTTTCTCTAAAAATGTTAATAATTTGTTAAAAGTCATAAATTACATTAGTAACCTAAGATGTGATTTCAATCTCCGAAATTTTGAAACGTTCTAATATGAAAAAAACTTCATATTTCTAGAAAATTCCGAAAAGCATCTTGTTCTGTTAATGTTCGAGGATCATAAAGAAATATAACAATAAATGTTGCAATAATCACTTATAATCAAATCCAAAGTCATGGAATCGTAGTTTCAGTTCTGATCAGGGAAGATTTCGGAAAAATGATTAGTACAAAATAAGCTTGTTTTTGAAATAAGATATAGAAAACAATAAATGGTTACTTCATTAGAGTTTTATTTTTCAGTCGCTATTTCCGACGGACATATTTGCCTCCTCAATGAAGTATATACCGTTCAAATTTGGCAATTTCATACAATAGATAATATGGCCAGACTAGAAAGCCTCGTGGTTCATCGATGACCGTGAAGAGTTTTTCATTAATTTAGTTTACCTAGTGAACGCACTTCATCGGAAATGGATATGGCAAATTTTAGGAAAGTATTAGTATTATTTCCACAATGGGATTTAAACTTATGATCTTATTCGTTAAGACTATCTCAAATTTCTTTCTGCGTAATTCTCTCACCTTTATCGAAGGAGGTAATCCACGTCATCCGTATGCATTACAAGGTATTCTCTGGTGGAACTAATCACTTCATCTTTTTTTCAGATAAGATAGAGCGCAAATTAAAAGCAACACAATTTTCATAATAATATCTTAATTGTGCCGATGGTTGCAGTTAATAAAAATTAATTATCCTATGTTGTGAATTATAGAGAGTATTTACTGCTTCAGTTATTGGTGATTTCTCAGTTTCCAATTTCCCATAAAATTTATTTCTTACCTTAATTTTTCAGCTTTGGCGATAATTATTTTTCTTCGCCAAATTTCTGTGCATTCTCCTTTTTCTAATTTTGGCTGTAAAATCTGAATATCTGGCATTAAATTTCGGATGAAATGTACTGCTTTATCAACAGTTACGATGGCACCCTGAAACTTTAGTAGCGCGGTTAATATGATCGGCAGTGATTATACAAATGAATACTGATAACGGATGGAATATAAATGCATGTCTTCTTTATCAAGGATCCTAAGCGTTCTCATTCACCCTTAAATATTAATTATATTCGATAAGCGTTAATCAATTGTAAGTGATTTACAGCATTTGATTTTGATAGCCTCCGCGCTCCGCTGTATTTGGGCGTGGGGTCAATAAAGTAAAGGAACAAATGTTCCGCTTTTGCAAAGAATCTCTTAGGTTGACAGGTAGTTATTCAGCGGAAAGAAAAAAATAAACGAAGAGAATACATTTTATACATTGTGAATTCTGTAACATAGTGAAGTTTGAATTCCTTGCTATCGTTTAATTCATTGTTCATAATAGAAATATAAATATATGCATTACCTCTTAATTATACCGAATCGATCACATTATGTTCCTACTTTCTTGATGACGAATGCATTTCCGTATCCCTTTCTTGATTTTTCGAAAAAAATAATACGATTCCCCTCGAAGGTTACTTCTTAACGGATGTCATATCATAAATATTACTAATAATCAAAGTAACTGGCATTACTTTGCCATTCAAATTTGCACAAGTAGCTCCTTCTATGCCGTCCTTCGAGATATAGATATTTTTTGCTACGAATAATATACAGAACATTTTTTTCGGCTAAGGTTCAATTAAGATATTCTAAAGCCTCGATTTTACGCCCCCCTTTGAGGTTACGACCGGCGCGTGTCCCGATAACCTCGTTCTCACTACGTCTTTGGATGGAGGAATTGAGGGCATCAATACTTTGGCACTGAAGAGTACAATTTTTCGTTCTAAGTTCCGCTTCATTTCAGTTACTCTAAAGATATTATTTATATATTTCGTGAAAAATGTACAATTAACCGGTGGTAATGAGACTGAAAACTTTGATCGCGATTTGCAGGGAATACTTAGGTAAGTTATATCATAAGAAAAATCGCTTTTCTATATCAGTTGTTGCTTCAGGGTTGAAAAAGCGTTCTTCCAGACTTTCGATTACATTTTCTCCGTATTTGNGATTTTACCAAAATATTGCTCAGATGTTTCTTTTCTACATCTACATCTATATAAATAGCCTTCAAGCCGCGTTTCGGCGTGTGGCAGGGGGTGTAAACACCAATCGTTCGAGTCACCTCTTTGGCTAATGGTTATCGCATATCGTTCGCGGAAAGAATTAGTCCCTAAAACGACTTGTCCTCACATCTATTTCTTTTATTCTACGCTCATTGTCGGATTAGCCGAAGTAGCAGAAGGGGGTCGCATAATATCGATTACCGCGTCTTGTTCTCAGTATCCAAACCAAACTTTCAGATTTCTCTTATAAGGATTATGGGAAAACCATTAGAATCAAAAAATCTTTTGAAGCTTTATGGATCTATTAAACAATTGCGATACTCTTGAACAGGCTCCAGCTCACTACAGTTTCAACTACGGCGTTGAGGACCACCACACCGGTGACATCAAGAGCCAACACGAAGAGCGTGAGGGAGACGTTGTCAAGGGATCCTACAGCCTCCACGAGGCCGACGGTACCGTCCGCACTGTCCACTACACCGCAGATCCCCACAACGGATTCAACGCTGTCGTCGAAAGAAGCGGACACGCCGTGCATCCTCAGATAGTTCATCAGCCTGTTGTGCACCAACCTATTGTTCACCACCCTATCATCCACCATTAGAGTATCGTGCACCATCAACCCATCGCCCATCACCAGTAGATACTGCATACCTTCAGATTTGAGCGCCACAAGATCATTGATTTTCGTCCTCAGAATCATAAGCAGTGGGACCCACAGCATTCTCAAGGGCTTCGTTGCGCACCAATTGTACATACTGCATACTTATGTTCACAAACGTTCAGCTTTAGTTAATAAAATTCCAATGCTCATGAAGCGAATGTCTTATATTTCTACCTATTTCTTACATTATTCCCATTATTCGATGATTTGTTGTATATGTAATAATACCTAAAACTGCTGTGAGAACGGAAGGTTACAATCGGGGCAACTAACGAAACGAGAATAACCATGGCTGAATGATCAGTTGTTGAAGCTGTTACGAAGCGGAACTCCGTGACGGTTAGTTTTTTTCTTTTCTCTTCACCTGAAAGTTAACCGAAAGCTCATGACAGTGCTTAGATATTTATCAGATGGAATCAACATACTCCCCAGGATGAATCGGCAATGAAGACAATGAGGATAGATATTTACAGGAAGGTTAATTAAAGAAGGAAATGGAATAAGGGAGGATTAATTTGAGAGTACCTTTAAACCTTCCTTTCAGTAGAAGTCAGCTAACGTGTTTTATCTCCACCCCCTTTATTGAAACTGTGAAAATATTCGCGATTCATTTAAATGCCAACTGAAGTAGCAACGCTACTAAAACAGGATGCCATTAGAGGTTAAAAACACTCCGTAAGCCGTCTTTCAGCAAGCGGAACTCGCGCTAAGAGGCAAACGGAAAGCTCCGGATTACAGATTTCTGGGAAGTCCCAATGATAATTTCAGAGACAGAGCCTCCATCTTCAGGGGGTCTCCACAAAAGGTCCCCTGAAGATGGAAGGAAAAGTTAAAGTTCAGAGGGTATGTTAGCAATTATATTTACTTCTGTCAAATTTTCGCATCATATTCTTTCATTTTTCTTGTCACACCACAGTTTGTTTCTCGATTTTTTCAAAACTTTATGTATCTCTGAAGTCAGCGATTGATTTGGTTGATTGAATTGCCGTATAAAATTTGCTAGAGCTATTTATATTATATCGATGTCATCAACGAGTTGAAATTTTCAGGCAAGGCAAAAACAACTCGTTTGCGAAACCAGTTACGAGAAAAACATGTCAGAGGATACTACTAGATGAGTTTTTTTTTATCTCGTGTAAAGAAGAAAATGTACGTTCCTAGAATATGATCATTTTCCATGTATTCCCTAACATCCATTTTAATGATTACAAACAGCTTTGATTAATATTTTGTAGCCAGATAAAGAATAGCACAGCTGAAATGAAGTAAATATTATAATTTAATTCGTTTTTTTACTATTATACTTTCGGTTATACTAACTATCTCGTAAAAAATTATGGGAAGCTCTAACTTATTTAACAATTTGTAAGTTTTATTTTATTTTTCTGATCCCTCTAAACCACAAATCATGAATCGTATGTCTGCAATGATTTAATGCGTAACTTTTTTATGGAACTTTTTAAAGCAAAAATTATTCTGGTTCTTCGTATGATTATCGAGAGCAGGCTAGAAATGAACGCGAAAGTAAATGTTTCATTGGAATAGAAAAAGCGTTCGATACGATAGACTGGAGCATTGTGTTTGAAATGAAAATGTCTGGAAAAGACCATGTAGACAGAACGCTTATTCGTCAACTCTGCCAGAGCTAATGTAATTTGATAACAACAAGTAAAAGTGAATGGAAGTAGAATATATTTCATAGGTTTGTGGATGATATTATCATTTTAGCAGAATCACCTAGATAATTGAATAGAATGCTTGAAATTTTGTCTAAAACATTGAAATTTTTAAACTGAAAATAAATCGGAATAAAACTAAGGCTTTGTTGGTAAAGAATGAAAAAATACAGGTTTTTCCCGTACCACGAAATATTTTACAAAACGTAGTCCCTTAATAATATATTTCGTGGTATGGGTAAAAGCTGCATATTTTCATTCGATACTTTATGGAGATTTACCACAAAGCTATACCGGAAATAAATTGATATGATATGTTAGTTTCTAAAGATAAGAACGAACCCCAGTTCAATCAATGTAAAGGAATGTATAAATAAGGCAAGTAAGGGGTTCTCTTACCTACGAAGCATTATTACCAGCGATAACAGGTTTGGGCTCCCGGATTGCCAAGTGGGCAACGCGTTCGACTTCGGTGAAAGCGGTCCCGGGTTCGATTCCCGGTGGGGGCCCCCGTGCGAAATGACTTAAGCTGTCGAAGCACTTTTAATAATACTACTACTGATAACAGGTGTTGTTTCATAAGAAAAAAAGAAAAGCTACGGCAAATAAAACATATGGAAGTAAAAAGAATGTATACAGAAATGAACATATGAACTTTGAATTATAAATATCCTACGTAAACCCTTAATTTTGGAGCGGAATATTACATGGAAGAGAAACTTGCACAACTTGGAAAATTGGAAAATTGCAAAAGTTTCGGCTGGAAGCTATGGAATTGTGCCTTTGGAAACTAATGTTAAGAAGCTGGGTTGAAAAGGAGAGCATTTAGACATTTAGATGTTTTGATGGAAGTCAAGGAGGAAGCAATGTAGAAACTATGGAGAAAAAAAGTCAAATTTGCTGCACTTATTTTTATGCACAGCAGCTATATAAAAGGAAACATCTTACTAAGAAATGGAGAAAAAGACGAAGGAAGAAGTTCCTAGATGACAAGGAAGTTTCATAGGTATATGATCCTACGAGGAAATTAAAATATCTGAGATGGAAAATATCAAAAGGGTTGCAACAACAGGGCCTGGCCTTTGGAAGGTGATATAAATTTTCTATCAACCCTTTAATGAACCCCTTAACTTTACTCTTCTATTTCATCGATCAGTGAGCGAAATTAATTTTCAGAATCCTTCAATGGCTTCCTTATGGAAAGTTACTATAACCATTAATGATGACAAGCATACAGACACACGATACTTTTGAACCATATTAGAATGTATTTAAGATTGAGAACTACTGCTATATAATAAGTACACCTCATACCTATATTTATCAGCTTATTTTTTCAATCAAATTAGAGTCTATGATAATCGTGATTTCCTTTATTAAAGAGCATGACAAGATACGAAGCAATAGAAAACCCATGCTAATTTCCCTTCTTTGAGCTAATTCCATTTTTGTGACCAACAGAAATATAAATCAAGCTTTTGGGAGAGATATCCAATGCAATGGTCAATTCTTCTTTATTTACCTTCATCATGTGCGACGAGGAAACCCCCAAATTCGACAAGTCATTTCAAGGAAATAAGAGTAAGGAGTGTTCCTACGCAAGAAATGTTCCACAAGGACGTTTGGAACAGCGAGAGGACGGTGTCAAAGACGTGATGTTTTCCTCGCTACAATTAACAAATAAAATGAACGAATGGAAAGAGAAACTTTATCACATCGCCCTTTCACTATGGTAACCCTCAAATAACCGGAATGATATGACACCTTATTTCTCACTGAAAAGCATTCTCCTCTCACATTCTGGCTGTCGTGAGCGTAGGCTAGCTGGAGAGATTGGATATGTTCCCGGAGGGTATAGAACCAATGAAATATCCCCCGCAGATAAGCATCTGAAATCAAACAACTTCCAATTACGCATTTGTTTTGANTTATTGGGATAATCAATCATACATTGATTATTTCAATATGTTTAACTGATTCTATTCTTATTCCCTAGTTATAACCATAGTATATGAGGAAGTAACAAACACGAGTGTTATACTGTACATGTAATATAACTCCACAGCTGCATGAAGGTTACTTACTAGTTTTCACAATTGTGAGTGATAATATATATTGGGCACTAATAGAATTTTATGTCTGAGGAATGAATTGAAGTATGCAAGCCTGATAATTCAAGTTGCATAATGGACATGAGTGGGTTGACGCCTATCAATTTAATTCTTTCAGAGTAAACACATCAAAGAAAAGATATTTTTTCACTCCTGATTGAAATTAGCATTGAAATAGATATATTAGAAATGATTACATTGGATATGATAAATTTGAAAATGATAGGTACTATTTAATTTTTTGTGACAAAGTTAGACATTAAATTTCTATCGCATTATCTTGTGTATATAATGTAAAATATACGGGAGTGAGTAAATTCCTGACATTATGTAGCATCTCAAATGCTCCTTTCCAATTCATATGTCTATAACTGCTCACCGAAAAGGAATCTACAGTGAACAACTGCGTCTTTTTGTAAATGTCTATTGGATTTTTATTGTTCGATTTTCCATGTGTGTTCATTAAGGATTCCCATACTGTAACTTTTTCATTCTATCATCAGGATTCATGTTCATTTAGAAAAAGTTACCCACGGCCACGAGGTAAAAAGAAAAAACTAGTTGTATTTACACTAAAATTAGAAATATATCAAATTATTACTAAATCCAGCTAACAAACCGTAAAAGCGCTGGAGAAATTCGGAGTTTTGAAAAAAAAAACTATTGCTGCCATATTTCAGGATAATCCTGCCGCAAGTAGAATATTTATAAAGGTTGCAGGGGTTGTAGAAAAAAAAAATCTGGCATTATTCAACAAGCTTAAACATTTGATAATCAGACAAGAGATCCTGATCAAAATTTCGGTCTACGCTTTTTAGCACATTAATTTAGTAATATCAGAAAAAACTAACCCGTAACGCTCCATTGGTTTTATACGAAAAAAACAGCAACTATGCGGAATGTTATATGGAGGAGATAATATACATCAAACTCACACTNTCGGCTGGAAGCTATGGAATTGTGCCTTTGGAAACTAATGTTAAGAAGCTGGGTTGAAAAGGAGAGCAATTTGGAGGTCTTGATGGAAGTCAAGGAGGCAGCTCAATGTAGAAACTATGGAGAAAAAAAGTCAAATTTGCTGCACTTATTTTTATGCACAGCAGCTATATAAAAGGAAACATCTTACTAAGAAATGGAGAAAAAGACGAAGGAAGAAGTTCCTAGATGACAAGGAAGTTTCATAGGTATATGATCCTACGAGGAAATTAAAATATCTGAGATGGAAAATATCAAAAGGGTTGCAACAACAGGGCCTGGCCTTTGGAAGGTGATATAAATTTTCTATCAACCCTTTAATGAACCCCTTAACTTTACTCTTCTATTTCATCGATCAGTGAGCGAAATTAATTTTCAGAATCCTTCAATGGCTTCCTTATGGAAAGTTACTATAACCATTAATGATGACAAGCATACAGACACACGATACTTTTGAACCATATTAGAATGTATTTAAGATTGAGAACTACTGCTATATAATAAGTACACATCATACCTATATTTATCAGCTTATTTTTTCAATCAAATTAGAGTCTATGATAATCGTGATTTCCTTTATTAAAGAGCATGACAAGATACGAAGCAATAGAAAACCCATGCTAATTTCCCTTCTTTGAGCTAATTCCATTTTTGTGACCAACAGAAATATAAATCAAGCTTTTGGGAGAGATGTCCAATGCAATGGTCAATTCTTCTTTATTTACCTTCATCATGTGCGACGAGGAAACCCCCAAATTCGACAAGTCATTTCAAGGAAATAAGAGTAAGGAGTGTTCCTACGCAAGAAATGTTCCACAAGGACGTTTGGAACAGCGAGAGGACGGTGTCAAAGACGTGATGTTTTCCTCGCTACAATTAACAAATAAAATGAACGAATGGAAAGAGAAACTTTATCACATCGCCCTTTCACTATGGTAACCCTCAAATAACCGGAATGATATGACACCTTATTTCTCACTGAAAAGCATTCTCCTCTCACATTCTGGCTGTCGTGAGCGTAGGCTAGCTGAAGAGATTGGATATGTTCCCGGAGGGTATAGAACCAATGAAATATCCCCCGCAGATAAGCATCTGAAATCAAACAACTTCCAATTACGCATTTGTTTTGAAATATTGCTGATGTTATTGAGATTAGCGCATGCAACACGTGTGGATAATTTATTCATAAACCAAATAATATATAAGGCAATAATATAAGGGTGTGAACTATTAATTTTCCCTAATTGTTTCTTATCGCAGGATATTTATCAGGGCTAACGAGAATAACTTATGGGAGCGTGAGTTTGAGCGATAATTCCAAGGGAAATGCGTGACAATCGTGAGGTGGGAGATTGAATTGATTTGTAACTCAATTTTTATTCAGGAGTTATTTCTCCTCAGTAAGAGTTAGTTATGGAAACTTTTTCAGATCAAGTTCTAACTCACTTAACAGCAGACCAGTGAAAATAGGCCATTTATGAAATATTGACGGCAGATTAATTGATTTTTTATTTGTATTTAAGGTCCGATTCTGAAAAAAATAAAACACACTATAAACTAATAGTGGTTGTTTCGTAAGATGATGAGCAAATCCTTCCTCAGTAATTTATACAGATATAAAAGGAAAATGAAAACATTGGAATCACAAAATTGTATCAAGATTCATAGCTGAAAAATTATTTGTTTCTCAATACTGAAAATCATAAAATTGGAATTTAGCGTCATTCAATGGTGTATTTCATATTCATTAATATTATGTCATGAATAATATTCATTTGCAGTCGAGCTGGTTGGTAAATTGTGTCATAAGTGGAAATAGTAAGATAATAATGTTCATTTAATTTTTAAGTATGTTTCTTTGTTTCTTCTCCTTCTTTTCTTTTGTTTCTAGTTTCTCGATGGTGTCTGTTGATAACATTTTTCAACTAAAGTTCTTATTGATCTTCTTAAAAATGATTTTTAAAGGAAATTTTCAGTAATGTTTGTATTATGATTAATGAATATGTAGTTTCTGGTATACCGAATTTCAATTCGGTATACCAGAAAATACCAGAAAATATACCATCAACTCCCATCTCTTATTTTATTCGCTGTTATATATATTACTTTTGCTCTACAGAAATATAATTTCGCAAGTCAAAAAGTTGCAACAATTGAAGTGAGAAAATTTGAAAGTATTGGTGACTGCCAGCCTATTATTTACTGATGAGGTCACGTCAATCTCCCATGTTTGTTCCGGATAGGGTTATAAGAGAGAGGAATCTCTACGACATTCATGTCCTTAAAGATTCGGACTTTCCGATTTCCCGTTTTGCCGGAATTGAATTCTTCTGTCCCTGAAAACGCTCGTGATTGCAAAGTTGGTCGTAAATTGCGTGGATAAAAGTGTATCTTTGCCTAAATCACGCAACCTTTAGCTACTATCTCTCCATTCATAACTCAATTAAGTCGCTGATCTAATTCCGTGAATTATTTCTTCCGATTTTCATGAAACTGCTGTATGGTGAATATTTTGGAAGAATATTAGAGAAAAATATAAATTTTACATTTATAAATTTTTCCCTCTATCTTAACGTGATTTTTGGATCGATGTAATTGATAAAGATATTGCCAAATGATATTTTCAAGAGATGGCTCCAAATAGTGAGCCAAAGGAATTCTATCTTATTATTCTACATATAAGAAAGCTCCAACACGAGAAGTTTTCTATCTTCATTGGGCAGATAGTATTAAAATCGATTCATAGAGGGTCGTAAACTAAGGTGAATTGCAATTACATTCCTGTTCAAGGCAGAAAAAAATTTTATGTATCATTGACGATAATTTTGTACGTTCTAAGTACTTAATTCAGTGAGCCATAAATGAGAGTATCAATAAATGTAACAGATGAATAGGAATAAAAATGAAAAATATTAAAAAATGCAAGGAGGTAAGATATTTCGAGGACAACATTAATTATATTGAAAGTGACATTAAAGAAATGAAATAGTTGAGAGATCAAGTCCTCAAGAGCCAGCTACGATTATTTTCGCAACACTATTCTTGCTTCGAAATGTATTATTTGCCATAAAGATTATAACGGACTAATCAAACCTAATCAACAGTGATGATAAATATAATGAAAGCCTTTGAGAGCGTTTCTGTATGTAATATAGCATTTTCAGAATGAAAGAACACTGATTAAGGAGACTGAAAGGGAGTGTAATCCCCTGAGATATTTGTAAGTGCTTTAAGTTCAATTGATTCACGGATACTATTGAAACGTAAGGCGAAAGATAGCGGGGACTATTGCTATTGCCTATTTTTTTAAGACTTCCATCCAAGGTTAATATTTTCCAACATGAGAAAAAAATGGACTTTTATTTTCAATTAATTTAGATTATTTTTAATTAGAAACTGATTACATATTGAAACTGAAAATTGAAACACATACTGAAACTGACAACTTGCAGAACAAGATACAATCCTGTGAGATGCTAGTTGATGATAAGGGTAGAAAATTCATCTATAGTTGAACCCTTTCCTAGGTATTTTTTAAGCAGTACTCGATAAAAAGAGGGAGGGGCATCAATACTGTCCCAAATGTATCTCTGGTCAAGATAAAATCACCATCTTACCATAGGATCCAAACTGTTTCAAATACATTTTTGTTAAAACATAAATAAAGAACCTTAAAAATCTTGGAAGGAACTTGTTTTACTTTACCCCTGTTCATCATGGAGCTAGTCCCTTCTCGGGGTACGGCCAGCTCTTTCCTGTATAACTTTGTTTAGACTTACAATATTAGAAAGTGAAGCCATCTAGCGAGCGAATACGTGAACTCGGTGGCTTTCCTTTTTGTCTACATTCAGGAAGTTGCTCGAAATCAGCCCACACTTAATTGTGTTTAATGCAAAGACGCCGTCGTACATGTAACTTCTTGTTGCCTGTACCACTGGACAATGATAAGGAAGGTGAAATGAATTAACAAATAAAGAAGTAAATAAAAATTTATAATATAGAAATTAATAAAGCATTCCCATACTCGTTGCTTTGTAATGTTGTAACATTTCTGGACCAATTGGCGATTGTTAAATTGTGCATATAATTCATAAGACGGGGAGATAATTATTATAATTGATTAATTTGAACATACACTGGAAGAGGAATAAGGAAAAATTTGCTAAGAAGACACGTTAAGAGTATTGACATTACGGCGGGTAGAATATTACGGAGTGTCACCTTTTCACTACCTGCAGATGATTATGTTGTTAAATAATAGGGATACTTTTAGTCTTGATAGTATATAAGATTTACCTTTGGTTCACAAAGCTACAGTTAGGGATTATAAGATTGGAAAATTTTTTAGAGCCACGGAAAACTCAATTCTTTTGTAAATTTACCACTGAAAGTTTTTGTGCAAATTATTGTGATTTAGCTTTTATTTTTACTGTTCCATCTTAGCCAAAGATTCATGTAGCTCCTCAATATATTTTAAATTTAATCCCTTACTACTTTCTATTTCTTTTCAGATCATACGCCTACGCTTGACAAATCAATTCATTATTGCTTGCTTTCTCCGAGAAAGTGAATATGAGTCGTACGCGATACATGCAATATACGTGAACACGTAAGTTTAAGATGGGAGGGAACCATTCAATAAAAATCAGCTTAGGACTACATATAGAAAAAGGTTTTCTAACGTTTTAAATTTTCAAATACAATTAAGAGATGTCAGAAACGATTTATAGAAACCAGAAAAGAGTTACGAGCACTATTTTCTTGAATGGTTAATTACGCACAACCATGCCGCATAAATGTACTAACTGCAAGTCAAAATAAAAGTAGTAACTTTAACATTCCCTTGAAATTTCTTCTCTGTTTTGATTTAGAGAATCTGATTCATCATTGATAGTATTTGATAAGCAAATATGATAATCAGATAAAATGGTTATATGCCGTTAAATATGCGAAGCTATATTTTAGCGCCTTGCCAATAGTTTTTATCTCTACCTTGCATTAAATTGCAGTGAGGTCTGAAAGGTGATAGACCATGAGCACATATTTCTTCAAACACTTTGTATTTATTCCATAATTCACTGTTTCGGCCTCAACTTTGTGGCAGCTCTCCATGATGATAGAGGAATAATTATTGTATAGTAATGTGTAAAAGTTGCATTTACTTCTCTTACATCTAGTATTTACTTACTTCATAGTATAAGGAATGAGGGAAGAACATATTCGTTAGCCCCGTTACAAGGGGCACCCGGGAATTTGGTCCGCGGTGATTTGGTCCCAATGACTTCAATATGATCAATATCTCTTTAGAAACATAAATTTGTTACTGTAAATTTCTATGGTTATTTGCAGTCTCTCTTTTTAATTACCATTCACATTAATCATCTATTTCGATTTCTCCTCTTCGATATTTATCTCTCAAACAACACTCGTTTATCTCGGGATGCGTATTCCCTGCGTATCAAAGACTTCAATTTATACATAAACAATACTTTTGTCGTATTTTTACGTCAGGATAACTGCTTTCCTCCCCTATTGCACGCTTCAATTCCAGTTAGGCATATTTCCAATTATTGATTAACAAAAGGTTAAATACTACAAAAATTATTGCAGTCCATCCGGTGATAACAATAACAATTTATCATGATATATCTCAGCCTTTCCCAACAACCAATGTATCGCGTGTCGTTACTAAATCATCGTAGCACCCAGTCGTCGCGGACCAAATCGTCGCGGACCAAATCGTCGTGGGACCAAATTGTCGTGGGACCAAATCGTAGCGGACCAAATCGTATCGGACCAAATCACCGCGGACCAAATTACCGGCTGCGATTACAAGCTTTAATGTGCCAGTTGTTTTGCTTCAAAGGGTTAAGGATCCCTAATGTGGAATAATAAAGCCGGTAATGCTATGTATATGCAAATTTTCTAATATATAGATTGCATTGTCATTGCTATAAACGTCATCAAAAGATCTGAATTAATAGTCGTTTCTCTAAAAATGTTAATAATTTGTTAAAAGTCATAAATTACATTAGTAACCTAAGATGTGATTTCAATCTCCGAAAATTTGAAACGTTCTAATATGAAAAAAACTTCATATTTCTAGAAATTTCCGAAAAGCATCTTGTTCTGTTAATGTTCGAGGATCATAAAGAAATATAACAATAAATGTTGCAATAATCACTTATAATCAAATCCAAAGTCATGGAATCGTAGTTTCAGTTCTGATCAGGGAAGATTTCGGAAAAATGATTAGTACAAAATAAGCTTGTTTTTGAAATAAGATATAGAAAACAATAAATGGTTACTTCATTAGAGTTTTATTTTTCAGTCGCTATTTCCGACGGACATATTTGCCTCCTCAATGAAGTATATACCGTTCAAATTTGGCAGTTTCATACAATAGATAATATGGCCAGACTAGAAAGCCTCGTGGTTCATCGATGACCGTGAAGAGTTTTTCATTAATTTAGTTTACCTAGTGAACGCACTTCATCGGAAATGGATATGGCAAATTTTAGGAAAGTATTAGTATTATTTCCACAATGGGATTTAAACTTATGATCTTATTCGTTAAGACTATCTCAAATTTCTTTCTGCGTAATTCTCTCACCTTTATCGAAGGAGGTAATCCACGTCATCCGTATGCATTACAAGGTATTCTCTGGTGGAACTAATCACTTCATCTTTTTTTCAGATAAGATAGAGCGCAAATTAAAAGCAACACAATTTTCATAATAATATCTTAATTGTGCCGATGGTTGCAGTTAATAAAAATTAATTATCCTATGTTGTGAATTATAGAGAGTATTTACTGCTTCAGTTATTGGTGATTTCTCAGTTTCCAATTTCCCATAAAATTTATTTCTTACCTTAATTTTTCAGCTTTGGCGATAATTATTTTTCTTCGCCAAATTTCTGTGCATTCTCCTTTTTCTAATTTTGGCTGTAAAATCTGAATATCTGGCATTAAATTTCGGATGAAATGTACTGCTTTATCAACAGTTACGATGGCACCCTGAAACTTTAGTAGCGCGGTTAATATGATCGGCAGTGATTATACAAATGAATACTGATAACGGATGGAATATAAATGCATGTCTTCTTTATCAAGGATCCTAAGCGTTCTCATTCACCCTTAAATATTAATTATATTCGATAAGCGTTAATCAATTGTAAGTGATTTACAGCATTTGATTTTGATAGCCTCCGCGCTCCGCTGTATTTGGGCGTGGGGTCAATAAAGTAAAGGAACAAATGTTCCGCTTTTGCAAAGAATCTCTTAGGTTGACAGGTAGTTATTCAGCGGAAAGAAAAAAATAAACGAAGAGAATACATTTTATACATTGTGAATTCTGTAACATAGTGAAGTTTGAATTCCTTGCTATCGTTTAATTCATTGTTCATAATAGAAATATAAATATATGCATTACCTCTTAATTATACCGAATCGATCACATTATGTTCCTACTTTCTTGATGACGAATGCATTTCCGTATCCCTTTCTTGATTTTTCGAAAAAAATAATACGATTCCCCTCGAAGGTTACTTCTTAACGGATGTCATATCATAAATATTACTAATAATCAAAGTAACTGGCATTACTTTGCCATTCAAATTTGCACAAGTAGCTCCTTCTATGCCGTCCTTCGAGATATAGATATTTTTTGCTACGAATAATATACAGAACATTTTTTTCGGCTAAGGTTCAATTAAGATATTCTAAAGCCTCGATTTTACGCCCCCCTTTGAGGTTACGACCGGCGCGTGTCCCGATAACCTCGTTCTCACTACGTCTTTGGATGGAGGAATTGAGGGCATCAATACTTTGGCACTGATGAGTACAATTTTTCGTTCTAAGTTCCGCTTCATTTCAGTTACTCTAAAGATATTATTTATATATTTCGTGAAAAATGTACAATTAACCGGTGGTAATGAGACTGAAAACTTTGATCGCGATTTGCAGGGAATACTTAGGTAAGTTATATCATAAGAAAAATCGCTTTTCTATATCAGTTGTTGCTTCAGGGTTGAAAAAGCGTTCTTCCAGACTTTCGATTACATTTTCTCCGTATTTGGAAACAAGGAAGTGTGAAAAATCAGCAGAGAATTAGCGAGAAGGAATTAATGCCCCCTAGTGAGTGTATTTCAGCATATATGTGATTTTCGGAGATATGGAACCGAGAGAAGGTAATTGAAAATCAGTTTACGCTTGGGCAAACATCATAGCTAACAACCGCGACTGAAATTTTCGAAACTTCCTCGAATGGCATAATAAAGAGAAAGAGGAGCAGATGTCCTCTCTTCACGTAAATTATTTCTACATATATCTATTATAAATTAATAAATTGAATCATTAACGCTTCGAGAATATTTTGGATGGCGATTTACAATTAGAGAAAAATAATGCTTCACTCGTTTAAAAGTTACAATCGTTTATTAGAGGACGCCAAATATAAAAATAACATTCTGTTCATTTTCGAAGGTAGAATTCAAAAGGAAAGTAAATCCGAAAGGTTCTTGATATTTACAGGTTTGAGAATAAACTCCGTTGTTTGATTTGAGGAAAGAAAGTTGAGAGGAGAGAGGTATCTTATTTAACGAGCGTGTCTTAACGGACCAGCACTTTTATACTATGACATCTAATTTGAATAAAGGACAGGAAAAATAATGAATATTTTCATACAGCTAATTAAGCAACCGATCGGTAGCAGAGATTTTTCTGCTTGCTATACTTAACAAACAGTATATTAACTCCCTTAAGCCAGATATGAAATGTTATGATGTGATCCTCATTTTGAAGCAAAGAAATCTAAGAATGTTATTTTTATTTTTATCGTTCGTCTTGAAGGGAAAGTCAGTCATGGGTGTCTTTGTTATCCATGGATTATCAATAACTATCTTATTGGGATAATCAATCATACATTGATTATTTCAATATGTTTAACTGATTCTATTCTTATTCCCTAGTTATAACCATAGTATATGAGGAAGTAAAATATGCGAGTGTTACACTGTACATGTAATATAATTCCATAGATGTTTAAAGATTACTTACTAGTTACCAAAATGATGAGAAATAATATATATTGGGCACTAATAGGATATATTTTATGTCTGAGGAATAAATTGAAATATGCGAGATATTTCATGTTGCATAATCGACTCAATGTAATTCTTTCAGAGTAGACTACAAATTTTAATTCAAGACACATTAAAGAGAAGATATTTCACTCCTGATTAAAATTAGCATTGAAATAGATATATTAGAAATAATTAGATTGGTAATGATACATTTCTAAATGTAATGTACTATTTAATTTCTCTGACATAGTTAGACATTATATTTCTATTGCGTTATCTTGTGTACATAATGTCAAATATACGGGAGTGAGGAAATTTCTGACATTATGTAGCATCTCAATTGCTTCCTTCCAATTCATATGTCTATGACTGCTCACCAAAAAGGAAGCTACAGTGAATAACTGCGTCATTTTGTAGGTATATGTCTATTGGGTATTTATTGTTCGATTTTCCATATGACATCATTAACGATTGCCATACTGTAACTTTTTCATTCTTTCATCAGTATTCATCTGCATTTAGAAAAAGTTACCCACGGCCATGAGGTAAAAATAAAAAAACTAATTGTATTTACATTAAATTAGAAATAAATCAAATGCTTTCCAGGTGGATGTGGCCCAGAAAACCTGCTCCAGCTAACAAACCGTAACGGTGCTGGAGAAATCCGGAGTTTTGAAATAAACTATTGCTGCCATATTTAAGGATAATCCTGCCGCTATTAGAATAATTTAGAAAGGCTGCAGGGGTTATAGAAAAAAAATCTGGCTTAATTCAACAACCTTAACCATTTGATAATCAGACAAGTGTAAGTTTTAACATACTAATTTAGTAATATCAGAAAAACTAACCCGTAACGCTCCATTGGTTCTATACAAAAAAACAGCAACTATGCGGGATGTTATATGGAGGAGATAATATACATCAAACTCACACTCACTCTGGGAATTTATATGTCGTAATTTAAAGAGAGATAGCCCTGGTTCTAGTGAAGAGAAACTGCTATCGCTAATATCTTTATTTCCGCACTCCGCCCACGCCTTCCTCACCCTACCGAAACGCTTACTGCCCCGAAACTGCCCCCACCCACAAATCAACGTCCCTTTCCGACCATAATTTGGTAGGTATATATAACGTGAGTGATCGATCCATTATCATCAGTCGATTGAGAGCTTCAGCGAATCCAGTGAGTTCCAAACGGATAATCAAACAAACAAGGTAAGAAATGATTTCAGTCAATCTTAATTTAAATTTTGTAATGATGAAACTCTCTTCGTTACCTTAACCACATATATAAACTGCTAATATAATCTTCATCTTCCTACGTGTATGTTTCATAACAGAAAAAATTACATGTATCATCTCCCTGATCTTTTCCAAATATTCATGTGTATCATCAAGTCAGTTTTCCACCCAAAATATTTCCATAATTTTATGCAATTAAAATTTCAACTTATCTTACACCATGCTTACGTAACATTAAGAAACATTTTCTACCAAAATATAAATGTTCAATCTGTAGTCTTTAAATGTTTTTTACCCATAAATAAACATCTCAAATATTTAGCCTCCATTTACTTCTTTGCTTTATCATCCAAAAGCGCAACAGGTTAGTCAAACAAAAATAATGTATATTCATCGTCATTCAGACAAATATCATAAACCGTTAATCCAACAAAATCATTTGGTTCTGAGGGGAGTGAAAAGAGGTTCTACTGTACACTGTAAGAATATTTTCATACTTCGATTTCCGAAATTCTCAAATGCCTCAATAAACTCAATTTCAAGCATATTTGTCTAATTTATAAAATTAAATACCTCTTGTAAGTTGCAATGTTTAATATAAGGTGTATGCCTAGTCCTAAACTTAATAAACAAGGATATTTTTTTCATTTTACAGATGATTGCACACTTAGCAGTCGTAGCTATGGCCCTGGCACTGAGCCACGCCTTCCCTCAGCACGGTTACGCCGCTATCGGACATGGAGGTCATGCACTCATCAAAGGACACGCCACTCATGCCGTAGACTACTATGTAAGTAACGCCATGAAGTACAAAGAATTAAACAAAATCTCAGCGAGATTTGTAAGCTTAATATCTCTGAATTTACACATAAATAACTTACATACCCATCGATGAATTTTAGATAGAGTATATATGTAGAATAACATTTCACTCAAATTCATCGGAACGCAAAGGTTCGGATAGTATTTAATTGGAAATCAGCCAAGTAATTCAACATATGCCAGTCAATGAAAAACAGCTACGTTGTAGAATCTACACTTCCTTTAAATGCAATGACATTTGCTGGACCAGAATGTACCACTCAAAAAAAGAACTTAGTTACAATAAGGGTAATATTATTCTAGAAATGATTCGTATCAGTACATATCGCCGTTCCGTGACTAACGATTGTGTGGATTCGAAAATAGGCCCACCCCCATTACCAGTACAAGTATGGAGTTGAGGACCACCACACCGGGGACATCAAGAGCCAGCAGGAGGAGCGCGACGGAGACGTGGTCAAGGGATCCTACAGCCTCCACGAGGCCGACGGCACCATCCGTACCGTCCACTACACCGCCGACGACCACAACGGATTCAACGCCGTCGTCCAAAGAAGCGGACACGCCGTGCATCCCCAGGTGGTCCATCACCAGCCAATTGTGCACCACCAGCCCATCGTTCACCACCAGCCCATAGTTCACCACCAACCTATCCTCCACCACTAAGTCATCTCTCCAATCCGAGAAGCGAATCGGACCCTCATCCTTCGAATCCCACCTTCGCCATTCCAATGTGGTACTTGGTGCACGTGATTTAACTGTCGTCTTTCTCATCCATTCTTCCATACATGAGCGAACCACACCATTTGGATTCCACTGCAATGATGCTCACCTCATCACTTGATATTATACTCCATTGTTTCTTGTAAAAAGTGTTCACTCCACGATGCATTTTAACCCTTGAGCACTTTTCTACATGCAATTTCTCATGTAAATATGTCATATGTTCTCAAACATGCTGTGAAATAAATATGTCATGCTACAGTACTGAGTTCCATTCTACTAAAATTGCAACCTTCAGCCAATGACAGCGATAAAAATACTTTCTCAGATCCATATTCTTCAAGTATCAAAATGGAATCCAATCATGCACTAAGTATCCCTATCAACTCTTACTTAGAATAGAACTACTGATTAATTTCTCTCTACTACTGATAACCGAAATATTTCACGAGTTATTCTAGAAAATCAACCAATCAATCTTTGAATTAACTCAAGGGAAATGTGATTCCTTCTGTGCTCGTTGTTAGATAAATGTATAGGACGGAAATTAGTATGTCTGTACTTTATTGATTTCAAATATATTTCGACCAAATAATTCCATATTAACTTCTTGTAACTTTGCCTTGATTTGTTCTAGATAATGACATATGAATAATAATCTAACTCTATTATAAGACATTGATATGTTTCTGTTGGTCAATCATTGAAGTTATTGTCGTAAATCATTCTTTACGATTTACTAAATTTACTAAATAACTTCAGAGTCTACTTTCGTAGAAGATGCGGCCGATTTTATGCATCCTCCCAGTAACATAGGCCGTTGTGATACTGAGAGATAATTAGAGAGATAAACGCTTGAACTTATCGATTCAAAAATTGATTTTTTTTTACCGTGAAATATACTCGAAGGTAATTGATTGAAGAAAATGCCCCCCTGCCCTACTTCGAAAGGCGGACTGCAAGGTACATATGTAGATGTAGATAATAGAATTAAAATTCATTATCATATTAAGATTCTTCAATTATCCTAAATGAATCTAATTATGCACGAAGTATTGCTTACAACTCTCAATTAGAATAGATCAACTAATTAATTTCTTTCTATTAGTTCTAAACGAAAAATTTCACGAGTTATTCTATAAAATAAACTAATCCTGCGCGTATACAAATGGTGCCTTCATTAACGATGTTATCATACAGATTCTTTAGGTACGTATCCAAGTATGAGAATTTCATTGGTAAGATCCTTTCATTCGAATATTGCATTTTTTTATATTTTACTTTAATAATCAATTAAACAAATGACTTCAGAAGAAAGATTATTCCATATTGCTATAATAACGAATTTGAAGTTGCATTTATTTCCCTTAAAGGTAAGTGAAAATTTTCTTCCACTTCTTAATGTTCCTCTGCGTATCGCTTATTTCGTACAATTCAAAATGTAACCTTACATTACCTTAGGGTTTTAGGTAAGCTTTACGTTCGGAATGCCGTTAGATGAATTTGAGAACGAAAAGTATTTTTTTTAATGTCTTACTTTCGCGTTTATTGAATATTCTTTATCAACTGGACTTCAATATGGATATAAATATAAGGAAACTGAGTATAAATGTAAAAAAATATAAATATATTCAAGCTGGATATAAATAGAGGAAAAGCAGACCTCTAGTGTGGAGGTCTCCGATGGGTCGATGCTCTATGACAACCACAATTTTTGCAAATACAAGAGAAAATAGAATACCGCTACTGATTCCCGAAAACACCTTTTACCAAATACAAGTAATCCTTGTTATACGAAAAAAATCATGTTTTTGGAACAAAAACGCGAATCATTTAACGTTTTTCCCTGGAATATGGATAATTTTTATCGAAATATCTGCTTCTTTTGTTACTTAGGGCTAAAATCTAGAAATTTGTAGGTCAAGATTATCAGACCGAATAGAAATTCCACAATCGGCAAACGTATCTTCGATGGAGATTTAAACTCTTGCAATTACTCCGACCCAATCCATAGATAACATTTCCATAGATTGCAGGTAGGGCAGGGTTCGGTTCGGGTGCTACACATTTATCTAACAACGTGCACATAAGGAAACACGTTTCCCTTGAGTTAGTCCAAAGGTTGACTGGTTCATTTTCTAGAATAAATCGTGAAATATTTTGGTTATCAGTAGTAGAGAGAAATTAATCAGATGTTCTATTCTAAGTAAGAGTTGATAGGGATACTTAGTGCATGATTGGATTCCATTTTGATACCTGTAGAATATGGATCTGAGAAAGTATTTTTATCGCTGTCATTGGCTGAAGGTTGCAATTTTAGTAGAATGGAACTCAGGATTGTAGCATGACATATTTATTTCACAGCATGTTTGAGAACATATGACATATTTACATGAGAAATTGCNCCTTTAAATGCAATGACATTTGCTGGACCAGAATGTACCACTCAAAAAAAGAACTTAGTTACAATAAGGGTAATATTATTCTAGAAATGATTCGTATCAGTACATATCGCCGTTCCGTGACTAACGATTGTGTGGATTCGAAAATAGGCCCACCCCCATTACCAGTACAAGTATGGAGTTGAGGACCACCACACCGGGGACATCAAGAGCCAGCAGGAGGAGCGCGACGGAGACGTGGTCAAGGGATCCTACAGCCTCCACGAGGCCGACGGCACCATCCGTACCGTCCACTACACCGCCGACGACCACAACGGATTCAACGCCGTCGTCCAAAGAAGCGGACACGCCGTGCATCCCCAGGTGGTCCATCACCAGCCAATTGTGCACCACCAGCCCATAGTTCACCACCAACCTATCCTCCACCACTAAGTCATCTCTCCAATCCGAGAAGCGAATCGGACCCTCATCCTTCGAATCCCACCTTCGCCATTCCAATGTGGTACTTGGTGCACGTGATTTAACTGTCGTCTTTCTCATCCATTCTTCCATACATCAGCGAACCACACCATTTGGATTCCACTGCAATGATGCTCACCTCATCACTTGGTATTATACTCCATTGTTTCTTGTAAAAAGTGTTCACTCCACGATGCATTTTAACCCTTGAGCACTTTTCTTCATGCAATTTCTCATGTAAATATGTCATATGTTCTCAAACATGCTGTGAAATAAATATGTCATGCTACAATCCTGAGTTCCATTCTACTAAAATTGCAACCTTCAGCCAATGACAGCGATAAAAATACTTTCTCAGATCCATATTCTACAGGTATCAAAATGGAATCCAATCATGCACTAAGTATCCCTATCAACTCTTACTTAGAATAGAACATCTGATTAATTTCTCTCTACTACTGATAACCAAAATATTTCACGATTTATTCTAGAAAATGAACCAGTCAATCTTTGAATTAACTCAAGGGAAATGTGATTCCTTATGTGCTCGTTGTTAGATAAATGTTTAGGAAGGAAATTAGTATGTCTGTACTTTATTGATTTCAAATATATTTCGACCAAATAATTCCATATTAACTTCTTGTAACTTTGCCTTGATTTGTTCTAGATAATGACATATGAATAATAATCTAACTCTATTATAAGACATTGATATGTTTCTGTTGGTCAATCATTGAAGTTATTGTCGTAAATCATTCTTTACGATTTACTAAATTTACTAAATAACTTCAGAGTCTACTTTCGTAGAAGATGCGGCCGATTTTATGCATCCTCCCAGTAACATAGGCCGTTGTGATACTGAGAGATAATTAGAGAGATAAACGCTTGAACTTATCGATTCAAAAATTGATTTTTTTTTACCGTGAAATATACTCGAAGGTAATTGATTGAAGAAAATGCCCCCCTGCCCTACTTCGAAAGGCGGACTGCAAGGTACATATGTAGATGTAGATAATAGAGATAAAAATTCATTATCATATTAAGATTCTTCAATTATCCTAAATGAATCTAATTATGCACTAAGTATTGCTTACAACTCTCAATTAGAATAGATCAACTAATTAATTTCTTTCTATTAGTTCTAAACGAAAAATTTCACGAGTTATTCTATAAAATAAACTAATCCTGCGCGTATACAAATGGTGCCTTCATTAACGATGTTATCATACAGATTCTTTAGGTACGTATCCAAGTATGAGAATTTCATTGGTAAGATCCTTTCATTCGAATATTGCATTTTTTTATATTTTACTTTAATAATCAATTAAACAAATGAATTCAGAAGAAAGATTATTCCATATTGCTATAATAACGAATTTGAAGTTGCATTTATTTCCCTTAAAGGTAATTGAACATTTTCTTCCACTTCTTAATGTTCCTCTGCGTATCGCTTATTTCGTACAATTCATAATGTAACCTTACATTACCTTAGGGTTTTAGGTAAGCTTTACGTTCGGAATGCCGTTAGCTGAATTTGAGAACGAAAAGTATTTTTTTTAATGTCTTACTTTCGCGTTTATTGAATATTCTTTATCAACTGGACTTCAATATGGATATAAATATAAGGAAACTGAGTATAAATGTAAAAAAATATAAATATATTCAAGCTGGATATAAATAGAGGAAAAGCAGACCTCTAGTGTGGAGGTCTCCGATGGGTCGATGCTCTATGACAACCACAATTTTTGCAAATACAAGAGAAAATAGAATACCGCTACTGATTCCCGAAAACACCTTTTACCAAATACAAGTAATCCTTGTTATACGAAAAAAATCATGTTTTTGGAACAAAAACGCGAATCATTTAACGTTTTTCCCTGGAATATGGATAATTTTTATCGAAATATCTGCTTCTTTTGTTACTTAGGGCTAAAATCTAGAAATTTGTAGGTCAAGATTATCAGACCGAATAGAAATTCCACAATCGGCAAACGTATCTTCGATGGAGATTTAAACTCTTGCAATTACTCCGACCCAATCCATAGATAACATTTCCATAGATTGCAGGTAGGGCAGGGTTCGGTTCGGGTGCTACACATTTATCTAACAACGTGCACATAAGGAAACACGTTTCCCTTGAGTTAGTCCAAAGGTTGACTGGTTCATTTTCTAGAATAAATCGTGAAATATTTTGGTTATCAGTAGTAGAGAGAAATTAATCAGATGTTCTATTCTAAGTAAGAGTTGATAGGGATACTTAGTGCATGATTGGATTCCATTTTGATACCTGTAGAATATGGATCTGAGAAAGTATTTTTATCGCTGTCATTGGCTGAAGGTTGCAATTTTAGTAGAATGGAACTCAGGATTGTAGCATGACATATTTATTTCACAGCATGTTTGAGAACATATGACATATTTACATGAGAAATTGCATGAAGAAAAGTGCTCAAGGGTTAAAATGCATCGTGGAGTGAACACTTTTTACAAGAAACAATGGAGTATAATACCAAGTGATGAGGTGAGCATCATTGCAGTGGAATCCAAATGGTGTGGTTCGCTGATGTATGGAAGAATGGATGAGAAAGACGACAGTTAAATCACGTGCACCAAGTACCACATTGGAATGGCGAAGGTGGGATTCGAAGGATGAGGGTCCGATTCGCTTCTCGGATTGGAGAGATGACTTAGTGGTGGAGGATAGGTTGGTGGTGAACTATGGGCTGGTGGTGAACGANTGGTCAAGGGATCCTACAGCCTCCACGAGGCCGACGGCACCATCCGTACCGTCCACTACACCGCCGACGACCACAACGGATTCAACGCCGTCGTCCAAAGAAGCGGACACGCCGTGCATCCCCAGGTGGTCCATCACCAGCCAATTGTGCACCACCAGCCCATAGTTCACCACCAACCTATCCTCCACCACTAAGTCATCTCTCCAATCCGAGAAGCGAATCGGACCCTCATCCTTCGAATCCCACCTTCGCCATTCCAATGTGGTACTTGGTGCACGTGATTTAACTGTCGTCTTTCTCATCCATTCTTCCATACATCAGCGAACCACACCATTTGGATTCCACTGCAATGATGCTCACCTCATCACTTGGTATTATACTCCATTGTTTCTTGTAAAAAGTGTTCACTCCACGATGCATTTTAACCCTTGAGCACTTTTCTTCATGCAATTTCTCATGTAAATATGTCATATGTTCTCAAACATGCTGTGAAATAAATATGTCATGCTACAATCCTGAGTTCCATTCTACTAAAATTGCAACCTTCAGCCAATGACAGCGATAAAAATACTTTCTCAGATCCATATTCTACAGGTATCAAAATGGAATCCAATCATGCACTAAGTATCCCTATCAACTCTTACTTAGAATAGAACATCTGATTAATTTCTCTCTACTACTGATAACCAAAATATTTCACGATTTATTCTAGAAAATGAACCAGTCAACCTTTGGACTAACTCAAGGGAAACGTGTTTCCTTATGTGCACGTTGTTAGATAAATGTGTAGCACCCGAACCGAACCCTGCCCTACCTGCAATCTATGGAAATGTTATCTATGGATTGGGTCGGAGTAATTGCAAGAGTTTAAATCTCCATCGAAGATACGTTTGCCGATTGTGGAATTTCTATTCGGTCTGATAATCTTGACCTACAAATTTCTAGATTTTAGCCCTAAGTAACAAAAGAAGCAGATATTTCGATAAAAATTATCCATATTCCAGGGAAAAACGTTAAATGATTCGCGTTTTTGTTCCAAAAACATGATTTTTTTCGTATAACAAGGATTACTTGTATTTGGTAAAAGGTGTTTTCGGGAATCAGTAGCGGTATTCTATTTTCTCTTGTATTTGCAAAAATTGTGGTTGTCATAGAGCATCGACCCATCGGAGACCTCCACACTAGAGGTCTGCTTTTCCTCTATTTATATCCAGCTTGAATATATTTATATTTTTGTACATTTATACTCAGTTTCCTTATATTTATATCCATATTGAAGTCCAGTTGATAAAGAATATTCAATAAACGCGAAAGTAAGACATTAAAAAAAATACTTTTCGTTCTCAAATTCATCTAACGGCATTCCGAACGTAAAGCTTACCTAAAACCCTAAGGTAATGTAAGGTTACATTATGAATTGTACGAAATAAGCGATACGCAGAGGAACATTAAGA
>KZ308996.1:294553-311615 GCA_000376725.2 Ladona fulva
AATTTCTTTGTCCATGACACATATTTTAAAATAATGTAAGTGAAACAATCTTGTTTTACAGTGGGAAAAATTTTAAAATCAAGGAGCAAAATCCTTTCATCCTCCATTTGATTCTCTCCAAAAACATTTAGAGCACAGAAGATATTTTTGATATAAGTCCAGTTCTTATTACAAGAAGTGAATCTATGTATATCTGTGTCAGTGTTTCGGCACATTTCACATTTTTTGCTATCACTTTTTCCAATAGATTCCAGTCTTTGATTTGTTGGATAGAGATTGTTTGCTAAGATATGGATGTTACTTCTATCTTCAAATGATACAAATTTTGCCCTTAAATTTTTAATTCTATTTTTCAAATTTATTCCACTATCTTTTTTATTGAAGGTATCCTCATTACCACTCTCTATTTTTTCTCTTATAGTTTTATAAAGAAATTTGGCACTTATTATCTTTCCCATTGGTAGTTCTTGTATAAGGTCTCTCAAGTTTTTAAATAAATATCTATAGTACCCTTCATTTTTAGTTCTTTCTACTGCTAATTTGCACCTTTCCTGTATCTCGCTGTTTTGGTTATTTAAATTCTTAATATATTCTTTGTATAAAAGACTATCGCATTTGGATTTTAAGTCAACCAGACCTAGCCCTCCTTTACTCACTGGCAGGTGGTTTTGCTTGAGTGAGGTTTTAAAAAGCATTCCCTTCCACAGAAATCTATTTATTAGTATTTTGGTTTCACTAACATGTTTGCTCGTTATCGGTAAAACTTGAGCTAGAAACCAATTTTTTGCCAAACAAACGTTATTTATTAAATGTACCCTCTCAAAGAGGCATAGTTTTCTAACAGACTGACCAAAAAGGAATGCTCGAATTTTGTTCGTTGTTTTTACCCAGTTAATTTCTATTGTTTCATTTAAGCTTTTTTTCCATGTTATTCCCAAAACATCTACTTCATTTACAATATCCCCTGATTCTGTAACGTTTGCTTCTTCTTTTCCTAACCTAAGAATTTTTGTTTTAGTATGATTTATGCTCAGACCACTTATTTCTTTGAATTTGTTGAAGATTGCCTGTAAATGGTGAAGTTCATCTTTACTTTCAGAAAAAAACGAGACGTCATCAGCGTATGCTATGAGTTTCACCGAATTTTTCCCCACATTTATTCCTTTTATAACATTTTTCAATTTAAGAATTAAGGGGTCCAAACTAATTGCAAAAAGAAACATCGACAAAGGACAACCTTGTCTTATTGATCTCTTTACCAAAATCTCGGGAGTCAGTGAATTATTAATTTTAATTCTAACAGTGGTGTTCTTATTGAATCCAAATAGTATATTTATGATTTTATTTGGAAATCCATACTTTTCCATAACCCTTAGAATATATTCGACCGACACACTATCAAAGGCCTTCTCTAAATCTAACGATATAAGGTACTTTTCTTCGTCGTCTTCCATTACCTTTATAGTATCTCTGATTACCGACAGAGCATCAATAATATTTCTTGTTTTTGAACAAAGGTACTGCTCGTTTTCTAGTATTGTATCAGTAATCAAATGAATTCTTTCTTTTAAAAGCTTGGCGAGTATCTTATAGTCGCAGTTTGTCAGTGTAATAGGCCTATACTCTCCACATGATATCGGATTGTGGCATTTTGGAATGAGGACTATTAGTCCAGATTTTTGCGATTTAGGAATATCTCCTTTCTAAAAATTTTCTTTCAAAACTTTACTGAAAGACTCCCCTATTATGTCCCAAAAATATTTATAGAATTCGTATGGGATATCATCGGTACCCGGAGATTTTCTTTTTGGGAGTGATTTTACGATCACTTCTATTTCCGATGTTCTAATTTCGTTTTCTAAGAATTTCTTTTGGATTTCGGTAAGTTTTGATTTATTTTCTACAAATGCAAAGTCTGTTGCATCTACATGATCATTCTTCGCTTCAAACTGTTCACGGAAATGTTCATATATTATATTTTTGATTTCATGTGGGTTTTCAGTAAACATATCTTTATTTTTAATTTTATTGATTGCAGTAGAGTTATGCTTATTTTTTAGTTTCATGTATTGATAAATTGATAGTTTTTCTTTTTCAATTCTATTTTCCCCTAATCGCAATTCAAATTTACTTTTTGTGACTGCAAGTATTCTTTTGAACAGAATGTTCTTAATATCCTCAATTTCTTCAAAGTCTTTACTTTCTAAATTTTCTTTATTCATCAAATCTGTTAGAACTTCCGTATAAAACCGGACAGTGTTGCGATGATCATTATTTCTAACCTTTTCTAAATTAATAAAGAAGGATTTAATCTTTTTTTTAATCATCTCCCACCAATCTGCAAATGTTCCAAAACTATGGATTTCATTTTCCCATACCCTCCATTGTTCGCGGAACCTTGTTTTTATTCCTTCATCTTCTAGAAGTTTCGCGTCCATTTTCCAAAGAAGAGGATTCTTACAGTGATTTTCATTATGTTCATTTAATACTCTTAAATTTAAAGTGATAATGACTGCACAATGGTCAGAAAACCACACCGGAACTGTCTCAATTTCTTCAACTAACTCGATAACATTTTTGGATACGTGTATCCTATCGATTCTGTTAGAGGACCTTTCCGTGATACGAGTGTAAGCTCTTTTATTTGGAAATTTTTGCAAAATTATGTCGTTTAAACCCAGTTTACTCAAGATGTTTTTGATTCCCACATCAACTGGATATTTTATTTCATTTTTGTTTGCAGCAGAATCTTCCTTTATAATAATGCTATTAAAATCTCCCAACATAATAATATTGCTATCATTTGGATTAAAGGTTTTTATAATGTCATTTTTAAAGAAATCCGTTCTTTCTTTATTTTGGTCAGATGGAGCATATAAATTTATTATTTTCATTCCGTTGAAGTAGGCCGAAATTAATCTATCATTAGTGGGTATAATGATCTGATTTAGTTCTATATTATTTTTTGTTATTATAGCAGTACCCCTATTACTCTTATCATTTATGTTAAAAATAACTCTTGCTCCTGAGATAGTTTGGACGAATGTCCGTGTCACTTCTTGAACACACAAAATATCTATGTCATAGATAACAAAAAAATTATACACACTGTCGACCTTAAGCTTACTTTCTAGTCCTGCAATATTGAGAGTTGCTATCTTGATTTTTTTTATAGTCATTAAAAAATTCTGTGATGTGATTTTTTTTTTAACAAAGAACGAAAACAAACTTCAGAAGTACAAAAAAAACTTACTCAGGACTATCTGCTCTTCTCCATAGCTTTCCTAGATCTCCTTTATTCCTTTTGCGATCGGAGGAAACTGCACGATCAGACGACTCTCCCCTCTTCGTTTGTTCCCCTAGGTCTTCTTCCAATTTTTCCAGCGCTGCATTTTCCGGCGTTTCTTCAATTTGCTTTACTCCACTTGTAACAATATCCATCTTTTCTTCCCGAACGACCTGCTCTTCTTTCTTCTTCTTTTCTTTGGTTCTCTTTGAAATATTTATCTCTGGATACAGACGCCTTCGTCTCCTTGTTCCACAAAAAGGCTGCAACTCTGCATCCATTTCTTCTACTTCTGACGCCACGGCTTCTTCCATCTCCCCGCTTTCATAGCTTTCCATATTTTCAAGTTCTTGCATCTTCCCTTTTTTTGTCCCCTTAGTGCCCTTGTTGTTTACCTCTTCTTCTGCAGCCTCTATTCGGCGAACGCCTAACTGTCCTTGACCGCAAGCCTTACTACCCTTAGCGTCAGGGGAGTGAATTTCCTCTTCCTCGCTCACACTGCTGGTTGTTGCTTTTCCCTGCGCGTTTAATGCCGTACGTTGGGGCATTTTCTCTTGCTTGCTTTGCTCCGTTCCCAAAGTAATGGAGTACGTACTGGATCCAATGCCACTCCGTATCACGTCGGAATATCTTCTTTCCAAAATAGGAACTCCCCGACGAGGACAGTCTTTCCTAAGGTGTTCAGAACTCCCACACACCGTACATGTTTTCTCTTGCCCCTCATACCAAACAGTGGCTTTTGTACTTCCAAAATATAAAAATGAGGGAATCGGCTTTTTCAAATCCATTTTCACAGTTCTAGTCCCAGTTTTCACATTGACGAAACCTTCTCCCGACCACGTGTTTTCCTCATATTGAAAGATCTTTCCAAATCGCTTTAATTCCTCTAAAACCACCTCTTTAGGAACTTCAAAAGGAAGGAACAGCACCTTAACGAAAAATCGCTTCCCACCTGCAGAATCGATCGTCACAAAACCATTTGATCCATTTTCATCCACAAAATCTATCTTCCTTCCAGCAAGTTCCAATATTTTTTCACATAGCTCCATGTTTGCCAGCTTCAAGAAGCAAACTTTTGATGCTGGAATGAGTTGTACTCCAACAATGTTCTCCATATGTACCTTAAGAGTTTCCACTATAAACTTGTGAACTTGTAGCGGAGATGGCCGCACAGGAACATTTTCAAAATTTATCTCCACGGTATTTATTCTTTCGAATGCCATCTTCGAAAATTCCCAATACTTCAACCTACAGTCCCACTAGGGGAGGCAATTTTCTAAACACCGGCCGAAGCAACAGGGACTCCCGCACGAGGCTCCGACCCAACCCGGACTCAGGAGCTTCGCAAAAACACGTCCGTTCGCTTCAGCAATCCCGGCAGAACATTTCTCAAAGTCATTCGGGAGACTTTGTGGGCAAGGACTTTTCCTGGGTGTGCACCATCTTGCGCAAAGTCATCTTTACCCATTTTCGTTTAAATATAATTTATTAAAATTAGCTTAAATCTAAAAGACAAAATCAAAAAGAGTAACAGAAAAATTTCTTCTTGTGAAAAAAAAAATCCTCAACTGAAGCTTTTTGGAGATAAAACCACAATGCGGGAAAACACCCACACAAAGAGGGGGGCGAAATGAACCAGAGAAAACACAGAAGTTATAAATGCACTACATGCAAGTGTTATTCAATAAATTTGTATCGTCAAATTACGTGATAGAATAAAGTTGATTATGACCACAAGCTGACTTTTAGGCAGAGGTTTACACCAGGAAGTGCAGTTTTCATTACCTAGGTTGATAGGAAGCATAGGTAAGATATTACAAAAATTTCAATTAAGAAGAGTAACGGTTATGATCAGCAAATGGAGCAAAATGATTACCCCCTTAATACGATTCGATAGCAACGATGTCTTAAAGAAAGCGGAAAGTGTATCCACTCTCTTCACTGAATAGGAAGCAAGCTCATCACTGCGACGCCATAAGACTATCGCGTTCGAGTAATTGGGGGAAATTAGGAAAACTGAGGATTAGTTATCGCATAAAAGGCGCATGAGTGGTACTCGAGAACACATTCGTCACAACACCTTCCTTACGAACGTAGGGCCTGAGAAATCTCCAGAGATCGTCAAAAATGGCTCAAATTCAGGTATTTACTAACGTTTGATCATTCTGCCACTCTTCTTCCAATAAAAATATGCGTAATTAGGTGAAATAGAATTGGTTCAAACTACTGCAAGGGAATAATGTAAGCCTTTGATGCGTTAATGAAACCGTATATTTCCGCATCGGAAAAAAATCTTTTGTTATGTAAATAAATTTTCTGAAAAAATAAACTCAAAATTCAATATAACGAACTAGTTACAAGAATTATTTATTTTTACTGTCTTTTCTTAGTAAACCCGAACTGGTTTCTACGCATAGCGTCACCATTATACTTTGATAGATTGATAACAATGGGAATTTCAATGAGGAAAATGCGAATATATATATGCGAATAAGAAGGTCGAAACACGGCTGATAATGAATTAGAGGTTTAAAAACACTCCGTAAGCCGTCTTTCGGCAAGCGGATCTCGCGCTCAGAGACAAACGCGAAGTTCCGGATTACCGATTTCTGTGAAGTCCCAATGATCATTTCAGAGACATTTCATCTTCCTTTGATGAGACCCCCTGAGGATGGAGTTTTTTCTCAGAAATTATCATGGGGACTTTCCAGAAATCGGTAATCCGGAGCTTCCCGTTTGTCTCTGACCTCGATTTCCGCTTGCCTAAAGACGGCTAACGGAGTGTTTTAAACCTATAATTCTTTCAAACGTATAACAATGATACATTTATTTATTAAATGTAATCTAGGTAAGCGACATTTGGCGTAACCCCATACTTAAAATAACGCACAATCATTATATTTGAGAAGTACATATAAAAACATTGTATGTTATTTTGACTTATTTATTATTATTAGTGACTTTAACAGCTTCTGTTTACTATTCAGCCTTATTTCCTAGCTAATGTTGCAAAGATAATCATAAGGTCAATTTATAACAATATAGGACAATAAATATGAACTTATAAAATATAATTCTTTTCCAGATTATTGCTTCTGCTGCCGTTATAGCAGTAGTTGTGAATATCTGCCATTCATATCCCCTCCCAGGTTTGGATTCGCTGTCTAACATTGGGGATCAGGATGGACACGAATACGACTTCAAGGTGATGATTACTTCAATTGTTATTCCATTTAATTCCTTGACTACTCCATAATTTTGATTTGGTCTTTCATGAATGCATTCAGATAGGGCAATGGAATTAGAATAGAATTTGGGGTAAATAGAATTTTCGGTACTCTCCGTAAACATGATGCTATTACTATCTCTAGGCNATCATTTCCCTCTTTTGACGGACGACATTGATCAGCGCTTTGATTAATTAGAAACCCACATGAAGGGGGCTGGTGAAGGAGTCCTGATCACTTTTTCGGTCGCCTGAATTGAAGAGACAGCTCATTTCTTTTTATCGATCCTCTAAAAAGTACAAAAACGGAGCAAAGCGATTCTGAAAAAAAGACTTAGGGGCGAATTTAATTTTAGCCCTCCGTCGGGTCGACCGTGTAATTCACAATCGAACCAAATCCACCCGGCAGTACGATAAATTCTATGGAGATAGCCTGAGTCCCTTCAAAAAGCAATGTTTACTCCTTTTCATTTTAACAAAAAGCTTGACCTTAACAAATCAGTACGAATACAAAAAGGATCTTCAGATTTCGACAGAACTGCATCGTTTCAAATCCCATGCGAGTGCATCTTTTTTATACGGTGAATGTCTCCACTTTTTCATGAGTAATAGCGGAAACAGTTTGCAACGTGAAAAATGAAGGAAGATTCCGCAAATGTCGAGCTGCACGTTTGGAGTGAACAAAAAAAGTTAATCTTCTTATGACCTCTGATCTTAATTTCAATTCAACCGGTAAATAAAAAATGCCGGATGTCGTTCTGTCATTTTCAAAATAGTTTAAAATTACGATATTGTCATAAATCACCATGTGCGAAAGTTATCAATCATATTATAGACGTGGTTCTATATTACTACTTTCACGATGAAATTTAAAGAAATTGTTCCTATTCCTCGTAGAAAATCAGCAAGAATTATTGCTTAAGGCATCATTAAAATGTTCGACACGAAGCCCACATTCTATTTAATGATTCTTTTATTAAGTGCTCACTCAACGTGAAGGCAAACTAATTAAAAAAAACTTAAGGGCATGAGGTGTCTCAACGCTAAAATACATTTTAAGCCCACTGCCCGAGGACGGTTATCCTTCGCAACGATCCGTCGAGCGTTCGATAATTTATCGTCTCGCCGATCTATCTCCCTCATATCTCGAATGTCGCTGTATTCTCATCTACATCCACAGTGAATTATTCCGCCCACACTACCTTTGTTCTTCTCCTATTCCACTCTTTTCAGTATTCTTATCTCCTTTAGCATTTCCCTTTTCCGTCTGTCCATCTCCTTCGTCCAAATTGTCTGCCGCACCTTTGCCTTTCTCATATCACTCGGATAGAAATTTAAGGGTTATTTCGGTAAGCACGTCAAATGATAGGCAGGCATCATCAAAATTTAAGCGGAACACGAGATGTATTGATATGTTTTTAATTATTAGACTAAATTTTCAATTATTGCTCGCTAAGTAATTTTAATTCATTTTATAGAGTACTAGTAAACGCCCCTGTCAAGGATGACGAACTTAATTTAGTTTAAAAGTATATCTATTATCGTATGTATCTGGTCGTCCTAAGCCAGAAACAGTCCGACGTAAGATAACAATAACTCAATACATTTCTTCCCATTATTTATAACAGTTATTCTACTGTTTTCAAGTCATGAAAGCCTACTTTACGTACATTTCTTATAGAAAAATATAAGAACTGATTATCCCCGTGCACTTATATGAGATAATTAATGAAATCAACATTAAACAATTGCCTTGGTCGTCAATGGGATGGGTTGTTCATTTGTGAAAAAAATTACGAATTTTCCGTGTATTTTGTCAAAATTCTCAAAATTTCAGATTTATATCAACATTTCACGATTAAATAGAAATCTATGATCTTCTTCCTTTCATTTTTTCCGATTTCGTAAGAACAATTTTTCTAATTTAATTCTGTAAAAGAAAAAACCTCTTAAGGTAAAGAAAACCTATTTTACGTGCATTTCTTATGGAAAAGTATACTAACTGATTACCCTCTTGCATTAATATGGGAAAACTCATGAAATCATTGTTCAACCATTGCGTTGGTCGTCAAAGGGTTGGTTTGTTTATTTCCCAAAACAATACTAATTTTTCCATCTATTTTATCAAAGTTCTCGCAATTTCGAAATTATGTCAATGTTTTACGACTAAAATGACGTACTTTGATACTTTTCCTATTTTGTGACAATTTAATTTTGTAAAAGAAACAACCTCAGGAAGTGAGGAATACGTACTTCACGTTCATCTGTTATGGAAAGGTATAACGGGCTCCTGTGTTCGAACCCGGACCTTTAAATAGATGAGAATAGTTTTACTGGGGGTTTAGGCATCGTAGAAACACAAGGCAGTTTTTTTTTAGATCTCTAAGTCAAACCGTGTCTGAGATAGATGTGGGGACGGACAGACGGACGGACGGACAGACATTTGCTTTTGATATAGATATGATCATACTGACTTTGAACCTCCAAGAATGAGTGTACTCATGGCACGGATACATAAACCGATTTTGATTCCTCTTTTAGATGTGAATACTATTTTTTAAAGTTTCACGGCTCTGTGGTGATTAAACAGTGGCCAATCGAGTAATAAAACTTTCTTTCTCAAAATGAACAATAAATGTTGTTGACTGGACATTGTTCAAAATTTCAATTTTTTTTCAACACTTTTCACCTATGCATAAATTTAATTAAGCACAGACATATTTTCACGAATCTTAAAATTTTAAAAATGTGTGTCATCCAATCGATTTTATGGTATCATTCTTACTTAAAAAACAGGTAAGGGTTATATAGTGCAAAATGATGAGCACTCTAAATTTTTTTATCACTCTTACTAACATATCGATTATTTTAATTTGCAGGGCTTTTTTCCCTAGTTTAATCTGCGTGGTCAACTTATTCCTTTCAATCAACAAGAGCATTTTTTAAAAACTCCTTCGTTACTCTCATGTCTGCAGATTTTCATTCTAAGTAAATGTTTGAAATCATTGTCTATCGATAATATAATATAATCGTCTTAAACAGCAATCCTTGGAAATAGATTAATAGTAGATTGGAAGGGGAATTATTCAATTTCAAGAAAGATAATCGAACATTTAATGAGGAAGATTAGCCATCGATTAAAACTGAGTGGATAAAGATGAAATCGACTGATACGTTCAATGTATGCTTTCCCTTTCGGAATTAACGCGGAAATTGAAACAGCGAATGCAGCGTGTCATATGTATGTACGAGAATTTACGATGAAAACGAGATACTAATTAGATAACTAGAGACCAGTGGCTACAAAAGTGGAAAAAACAGAACCTAATGAGAAAAGTAAACAGCTGATTGAAAATTATTAAAAATTATAGAATTTTTAAGTCTCCACGGTGTCTAAAATTTGCATGGAAATAAAGCGAAACTATTCCATCAATAAAGCCAATCTAATTCCTATTCAAAGTATAAATATATTTCTAACCTTTTTTCTCATTCTCTCTCACATATAAGAGAAATATCCAATTCCCTAAGATAAATGTCATCACAATTAATACATCAAGTTCAATATAAAAATTCTAAGATAGGCGTGGTTAATAGACAATACCAAAATGGAATAGCTCGGAAGTGCAGGCAATACTAGTGCCTATGGGGGTTTCTACATCGTTATCATTATATCAATTACTGTACGTCTTGGGGTCACGGGTAGGTCAAGCTNGCAACACAGAGATTGTAGATTTTTGTTGCCTTCCTCAAATATCCTAGAACGCTTCTTCAGCACAGCAGGTTATGCTTTTAATGACTTTCGGCAACACCTTTTGCCAATGAATTTGGAAATGCAGCTGTTTCTTAAAGTGAATCGTTCTTTCTGGGACGAAGCAGCAGTTGCAGAAATATGTAATGAGCACTGAGTGTAAAAATTCACCTTTTTGTTAATAAAGGATTTTTATGTTGCAAGGCTTTTTGTTTTTATTTTCAGTCACATGTGCTCCTGAAATCAAAGCTAATACCATGTTATACATTTTACAAAATAATTGACAATTAATTACAATTAATTGCAATTTTCGGCTGGTTAATGTAACAATTAAAATTAATTGATTGACAGAATAATAATTGATTGTGAATGCTCCAATTAATTTTTTACAACCCCTGTGCTAGTGTTATTCAATAAATTTGTATCGTCAAATTACGTGATAGAATAAAGTTGATTATGACCACAGGCTGACTTTTAGGCAGAGGTTTACACCAGGAAGTGCAGTCCTCATTACGTAGGTTGATAGGAAGCATAGGTAAGATATTACAAAAATTTCAATTAAGAAGAGTAACGGTTAAGATCAGCAAATGGAGCAAAATGATTACCCCCTTAATACGATTCGATAGCAACGATGTCTTAAAGAAAGCGGAAAGTGTATCCACTCTCTTCACTGAATAGGAAGCAAGCTCATCACTGCGACGCCATAAGACTATCGCGTTCGAGTAATTGGGGGAAATTAGGAAAACTGAGGATTATTTATCGCATAAAAGGCGCATGAGTGGTACTCGAGAACACATTCGTCACAACACCTTCCTTACGAACGTAGGGCCTGAGAAATCTCCAGAGATCGTCAAATATGGCTCAAATTCAGGTATTTACTAACGTTTGATCATTCTGCCACTCTTCTTCCAATAAAAATATGCGTAATTAGGTGAAATAGAATTGGTTCAAACTACTGCAAGGGAATAATGTAAGCCTTTGATGCGTTAATGAAACCGTATATTTCCGCATCGGAAAAAAATCTTTTGTTATGTNATAAAGGTTTATACCACCTCAAGTTACAGTTCATCGCTTCTATACTCATGGCAATACTCGTAGTGAATGTCTGCAGTGCTTTTCCTTACCCCGGACTGGATTCACTTTCGCACATTGGATTTGGAGATCAAGATGGATATGACATTGACTACAAGGTGATTATTTCCATATTAAATAGTTTAGCTAGCTCAAATTAGAATCTTGAGACTTACGAACAAAGAAAATTCTATTTTTACGCATATATTTCACTATAATGAGTATAGTGAGGAAGCTCCATGCGCTATATTGTTTTTCCAGGCGTAAAGCATGAGTGCGAGATAACCTCATGTAAATATTGGATTCAGCAACCTACCATGAGGATGGAAAAAATATTGACTATAAGATCGTGATTGAAAATAAATAGCTAAATTTAAAATAATATTGTTTTTGCAGACTTACCCTAAGTATGAATTCAGCTATGGAGTGAATGACCCCCACACTGGCGATATCAAGAACCAACATGAAGAGAGGGACGGAGACTTCGTCAAGGGATCCTACAGCCTCCATGAATCTGATGGCACCGTCAGAATTGTGGACTACACCGCAGATAAATTCAACGGATTCAACGCCAAAGTCTACAAATCGGGAGTTGCTAAGCATCCTCTGGGAAAGTCCCTCCATTATAACTGATTTAATTTATTGATGTATATCAAAGAAGACTCTTTTACCGTTTTGTTTACTCGCAAGCTGTTATAATACTGGAAAATGTACTTACCTGTGTTTGTAATAAACTTTTATCCTTGATTTTAAACCATTAAAATTTATTTACCTTAACCCCCTGAATTTTAATCACATTTATATACTTAGTGAAAATATCTAAAATTACTCTCTTTATTCATATTGGAGTGCATTTCCCCATATAGAGAATATTAGTTATTCATTCAACATACAGAAAGCCTAATGTACAAAAAATTAATATGTTAATCTAGATTTNGAACGACTGAAGCATAAACGAAATACGGAAAAATGGCTCACTGTGAATATCGGCACTAGCATCCAATAACTTCAGAACAGATCAAATACTGTAGGTATCTAAGTTCATTATTTAAAATGTATAGTTAAATAATAAAAATGTATTGTTATTGCAGGCTTATCCTAAGTATGAATTCAGCTATGGAGTAAATGACCCCCACACTGGCGATATCAAGAACCAACATGAAGAGAGGGACGGAGACTTCGTCAAGGGATCCTACAGCCTCCACGAACCTGATGGCACCGTCAGAATTGTGGACTACACCGCAGATAAATTCAATGGATTCAACGCCAAAGTTTACAAGTCCGGAGTGGCTACACACCAGAGTGGTCGTTCTTTAAAACTCCATTGATCTCATTTTTTATATATACCATCGATTATTTTATTAGGATGAATAATGACCAAGAATCTGCCGGAAGCTTTTCTTATTCATGTTTTGAATAAAATGTTTATATATTAAAAGTTTTAATTTATTTACAAGAAACCGCATTTGACGGAGAGTCTCCCATTTTTACGTTGCATAAATATTCGATACGAATGGCAAGTATAAATTATCAAAATCCTTAAATATAACCTGAATTCATAAATATAAGCTCCATAAAAATACTCTATAACTTTATATTTACTGATATTTTCAAAGAATTTTTATAAAATTTGGTGAATTGTGGGTTAGCTTCTTATCCGAGTATCGCAAACAAAACGGAAGTCTCTGAGTATTTAAGCTAGCATAAGAGAGCATATATAGAGACATGAGCATTTTATAGTAGGAATATCGTTTTAAAATGCGTTTACGCTGATATGTTTGACCATTTCATTTCCGTGTGATTTTGGTGGTTTAGATAAAGTTAATTTTCTACTTTTCTGGATGCTGCAATTGACTTGGAGAAAATGATGTTGACGGTTATGGATAGATTATCATAGAGTTCTAAAAGAGTTTGATTCTTAGGTTTAGGATCGTATTTTCGTGTGCATATTAAGCGCATTTCGTTTTGGTGAAAACGTTCCCGGGTTCGATTCCCGATCCTGGACATATGCGCAAAATGGTCTCTGCTGTCGAAGCGCTTTTAACAATAAACGACTACCGGTGGTCCTGGATCTTAAGAAAGGAACGCGAAGGAAGATTGGTGCGGACTGGATAAAGTAAATTAAGTTGGTGAAAAAATTTAAGAAAATTTACTGTTGGTGGTTGTGGAGGGGTTTTTATTGAAGAAATGAAGCAAAGATAAAGTAAATGTTTGTGTCTGGTATTGAGGAGCGGAAGGGTTACTGAAGGAAGTATTTGACGATAGGATGTGAAAGGCAGNCTCGCTTCCATTTTTGCCATTGGACTTATCGGAAACGTTTGCAGAGCATTTCCTTATCCCGGATTGGATTCCTTTTCACATATAGGATTGGGAGATCAGCATGGACAGGAGATTGACTACAAGGTGATTAAATCATTTCCTCGTTTGCTTGTTTAAAGTGGAGCTTGGAGGTGATATCAATGTAATTCACTTCTCTCAGTTTCTCAGTTGTTTCTAATCGCATGTGCTACTTCACATTCAAGTCTGAAAAATCAATAACAGAAGGCTGAAAAATCAATAACCAATTATGTTACTAACTTTAGGAGTGGTGTATAGCAAATAAATAGAAATAGCATATAAATAGAATATAGCATTAAACAGACGACAGGATCTAGTAAAGAGAACAGACAGGATGGGTTGGGTATTCAATTCCAATAAAGGAAATANTAAACCTTAATTTTCATCGTAGAACGTCCATTAAAAGACGCTGAAACTTCTCTTTGGACAAGTGATACGAGGAGATTAAAAATGTGTTGCTTATTTCAATTGTTTATAACTTTTTAAATTTTACTGAAAGTGTTCAGTTCGGTAAAAGGGCCCCCTGCTGTGCGGGTCGAGCCCAGCGAGGGACGTATCCGATGCAAGGGTTCAAAAAGGTCGGAATTTTCGGCATACTGCGGAGATACCCGTGGCTCTCTACCTGCTCCCCGGAAGATCGACATTAACATAATTAATTGAGTGATGAAATAAGAAATAGAAAATATTACGACGTAGGATATCAGTTATAAGAATCTTAACAAGACATCCTAAGAGGTAGCTTAGTGACGTATCGTGACGATGAACGATAAAATTAGAAGTGCTAATTGGAAAGCTGTTAATAGTTGGGAAAATTTTTCCAGTCTACTTGTGTGGCATAGATGCATTTCGGCTGAACCCTTGGTTGTGCGGGAGGTAAATTTCTACAGTGAAATCTACGTAATGAATAATCATATTTAATGCCACTCCCCCTATTTCCGAAGCGTGGAAATGATTTTATCAGAATACCATTAAACAGCATATTCACCAACTGATCATGTCTTATCATCACTGATAGTTCTCGGAATAAGTGATTTGATCCAAGATTACGTGAAGCTATTTTTAATGTAAACGGTAACGCTCTGAGCTTTGGCATTGCTTCACAGAAAAAGGAGAATTTATCGGATTTCACAAAAATTCAAAATATGATTTTAAAATTTCCTCCTTTGCTCCCCAAGTATATCAGATTTAGAGTTGACTCACGTAGCTTTTCCGCGGTGTCGTGAATGACAAGCAAAAATACAAAAAATTGAAATTGTCTTTCAACTATTTCCGTCTAAATACAAAGTACTGAGAACCTGACAAATGAAATTCTATGGTATTGGGGGTATAACAATGGGTGGATACATGAGTTATGCGATAGCAGATATTTAGAATTTAGTAAGGTCTCGAAAAAAGAAAAATCTTCCAGATAGTTAGTCTGCAGGGCTTACTGACCTTTTCTCTTTCGCGGAATTCGCTTACACGCGTCTGAGACGTGTTATACGGATACGTTCGGCCATCCTAAAATACAAAAAATCAGCTGCTGAGTTCCACCTCTTATTAAGTTTCCTCAGAAACCAGATGACAAGCCTATAAAATATAATTATTTCCATAAATATGAGAGTGGTGGGTTTAGATTTGTTTAACAGGAGATTCTACGGAACATTAAGAATATAAGTGAAACGTACCGTTTCCTTTTGGTATAGAGAATGAGAATTTATAAATTTGATGAGCAAAGAAGAGTAATTTTTGTTCGAACTTAGACAATGGGACGGATGTGCAATTCTTTTAACGGTCTTTTTACGTCTATTATCTTCTCAGCCGATGATTTTCAGACTATATTTTGATATTTCTGCCGATGACCACTTCAGTCCCTTAATGAAGATATGTTTACAATATACTCAGTAAAGGACGTTTTACTTAGAATGTATATTATCTAAACTTTAAAAGTATATATTTACTTTATAACTGATTTATAGTATGAACTTTAACTGTAATCTTACGATGGTAGTAACGTGTCGAGCTGTTAGTAGCTGCACTTGAGCGCTTTTGTGCAGTGCTTGGGTTACCCAGTGGTCTTAGAACTGTATTTTTAGTTTTTGGTCTTTATCTGATCAAATACTGTGGCTTTAGCTTCAAATATAAGCTCAAATTCTTATTTTGTATATTCCAAATATATCTGAACACTGTCCGAGCCATATAAAATAATGCAGTATTTTAATGTGTTGAAACGTTTTTATAGTAAATGTGTTTCAGTGAATTATTTATTATTTTTCAACTTCGCATTAATGAATCGTAGATATTGTTCCTTTATAATAAATATAGGGCGTTGTGTACCACGTTACAATCAAATATGTTTGCGAACCCATTCAATCGGTTGGAACCATAAAGGCACTTCTTGATTCCAGAGGAAGAGTATTAGTTGCCAGCTGTACCCTGTACAACTGCACACAATTATATCTAGAAATCTATTTAAACAATGAATCTTTTACTCGTATCAATGATGAACTAGGCGTGACTGATGCTTCACAAACACGTGAAGAACTGAACACCCTTTCTGTCTAGAGGGAGCAAGCTAATCTCTGTGACGTCACATCGCTATCGCTTTCGTTTAATTGAAGAAGCCAGTCAATTAAGAATCGTATAAAAGGAGCATGGCTTTAGGTTGGAAGCACATTCACAACATCTTCACAACGATAACGGAACTCAAGGAACGACAATCAATTCTCCAGAAAATGGCTCAACCAAAGGTATTTATGATCTACATTTTTTTTCATATTGGAAAGAGTGTACAGAGGTGTAATATATTATGGGAAATTACGTATGATATAAAATAAGACTGACATCTTGTGGCACAACGTTAATATCTTTTATATATTAATAGCCAATATTCAGATAACCATAGAAAACATATTAAAGATATACGTTTGATAGATGTTGAATTCTTAGTATTTCAATCAATTCAAAATATACGATAAGTGTAATATTTAGTCGAATCAATCTATTTCTTAAAATCGCAAGAAATGCATTGTGCAAAAAAGGTTCAAGAAGGGGCAAATTTAAATATCTTAACTCATTATATACGCTTAAATATGGATAATGACAGGTGCTATAAATTCCTGTTTCTCACTATAGTTGAATGTTATGCAGGAATGTAAGAGAAGCCGACCAAAGTTTAGATTATTTCATGCGCTATAATTATTTCACATACATTTAAAATAAAAGGTTGGTTGTAAACATATCTAAAACAATATGACAAATTTAATGAAACCTTTCAGAAAGTTTTATATTTAAATATCTGTCCCTAAGGCAGAGAATTTAGGCTAGAACTATCCACATGTATGACCTCGTGGCTGGGTTCAATGGAAGAAGGAATAAATATTTATTTTAATAACTTTATATATATATATATATA
>KZ308996.1:316131-336352 GCA_000376725.2 Ladona fulva
CCGCGAACGATACGCGAAAGTAATAGATTAGCGAAGTAAATTCAGTAAATTCATGGTGCTTGCACCCCCTGCCACACGCCGAAAGGCGGCTTGCAGGGTACTAATGTAGATGTAGATGTAGATGTAGGATTTTAAGATAGATTCTTTGCCGACCATTACATATTTGCTTATCTAAAATACAACCAGCGTAAAGGCTCTGTACGATTCATGGATCGAAACATACCTCTAAAATCGAAAATTAATTGCACCCCAATCGTAAGATAAGGGGATGACATAAAATATGGAAAATAGTATTTCCCGTTGCTAGTGATACGTAATGTATTGATGTGAAGAATTACCATGACGCAATGAATAAACAAAAGTATTATGAAATTTAAATTAAACGGATGTGAAGCCATTAATAAGTTTTTCAAATTGTCTATGAAAAGCAAGAAAAGTCGTAAATATGATCTAATAATTTCATCTAGTGATGAACCTTCTCCTTAATTCTAAACATAAATATAATGAAGTCAGCGTACATATTTTTATGATCTTTCGGACAAGTAAGAGTAATATTTTTGGTAAAAGATAAGAAGCAAATATAAACTGCGTTTAGGAAAACCTAATAATTGGGATCTCTTTATTTTCATTGTGAGAGCTTAATTTTATGAATTTGAGGTACATGTGTTTTCAAAGATACAAATATAAATTTTAGGATTAGCGCAGTGTTTATATATAACGAATTGAGTATATTTATTTTAATACCGAAAAAAGCTATTAATCTCTTTACGAAATATTTTATGCATCCATAATTGTGTATTTGAACAAAAACCTTGAGCAATTTTCATAAGAGCCCGTGGGAAATGGTCGTTATATGAGTCGCTTCGGCGGACCAATGGCATTAACCATCAATTACAGCTGACGAATTTACTAAAGGTTTAAATAAATTATCAGTAATCATTTTCTAAAAGGTTTATATTGAATCGTTTATTTTGTAACAATTCCTATTNCCCGTGGGAAATGGTCGTTATATGAGTCGCTTCGGCGGACCAATGGCATTAACCATCAATTACAGCTGACGAATTTACTAAAGGTTTAAATAAATTATCGGTAATCATTTTCTAAAAGATTTATATTGAATCGTTTATTTTGTAACAATTCCTATTTTTAAGCATATGCAGTTATGTGATGCCATTTATCTTCAACTTATAGAAGTTGCATTTATTTTATAAAACGATGAATTCTAATTTTCTTGATACCACAGCTGTGTCGATCTATAATTCGTAATACAAATCCTTTAAATTACTTATATATACGAATGCACACAGAAATGAGCAAAGTATTTACTTTTGTGCAGATCCTAGGACAATTGAATCTAAAAGATGTTGAAAAATCAATTTAATGGTCGATTAAATTGCTACTAAAGTTATTTTAAAAAATAAAGAGTCGATGTGGTAATTGTCATTTGGAGCAGTTAAGCTGCAATAAGTTTAAGGAAAGGATATGGAGAAAATAATAAATCACCATATCTTAGAAATAAAAATTGAAATAGGAAGCATACCAATTGCTAAACTTAAGTCTAGAAAAAAATGCAATACTGCATTAAAAAGCGCTTATCTTTAATGTGGAAAAGAATAATTGAGATGATCGAGATGTGGTAGAACCCAACTGTAAATGAATTAAAGGGTTGATGAAATTTTCAACCAGAGCATAAAAACTGATGGCAAAACCTGTGATCGATATGTATGTATCATGGGGATAAATGTGCTCTTAAAATAGTGTATATTTAATCTTTATCATTGAACATTGCATATACGCAATCTACATATCAATCTATAAATTAGATGTCTTATAGAGCTGCATAACTTTCCGGCATAACAATCTATTTGAGGGCTAGTAGCGAGTGGTCTTCTTTCTTCTTCAGTGATCAATATATCAATTGGTTTGCAGCAAATCGCCATTCCTCAAGTATATCTGCCTTCCTCTACGTTTCTGTGTAGCTCTTACATGCAACGTCGTTCGTTATCTGACTCAGATACTGCATACGTGGCTTTTCTTTCTTTCTCTTTCCCTTAACTTTTCCTTCAATTATTAGTTTCAGGATTCCTTCGTGTCTCAGTAAGTGTCCAACAAACTTAACTCGCTTCTGAACTATTCTTTACACTAAGCTGCGTATTTTCTTTATCCTTTGCAGAACCTCCTCATTCATCACTCTGTCTACCCATCCAATCATCAGCAAACGCCTATAACACCAGATTTCAAACGCATTAATTCACGTTTTATCTTCTTCACCGAAAGTCCACGTCTTTACGTCCACGTTGGTTCGGGACGTAAAGAGCTTTTTTTTTATTAAAGGTGCTTTTTGCTTGATTAATCCTACTTCTGACTTCGGATTTATAGAAACGAGAAGAGAGTTACTACTTTCTTGAGTGGTTAATTTCGCACAACTATGCCGCATAAATATACCAACTGCGAGTTAAAAGAAAAGTAGTAACTTTAAGATACACTTGAAATTTCCTCTCTGTTTTGAGTAGGAAAATCTGATTTATCATTGATAGTATTTGATAAGCAAATATGATAATCAGATAAAATGATTATATGCCGTTAAATGTGCGAAGCTATATTTTAGCGCCTTGTCAATAGTTTTTATCTCTACCTTACATTCAATTGCAGTGATCTCTGAAGGGTGATAGGCCATGATCACATTTTTCTTCAAACACTTTGTATTTATTCCATAATTCACTGGTTTGGCCTCAACTTTGTGGCAGCTCTCCATGATGATAGAGGAATAATTATTGTATAGTAATGTGTAAAAGTTGCATTTACTCCTCTTACACCTAGTATTTACTTACTTCATTGTATAAGGAATGAGGGAAGAACAAATTCGTTCGCCCCGTTACAAGTGACATCCAGAAATTTGGTCCGCGGTGATTTGGTCCCAATGACTTCGATATGATCAATATCCTTTTAGAAACTATAATTTGTAATTGTAAATTATTATGGTTATTTGTAGTCTCTCCTTCTAATTACCATTCACACTAATCATCTATTTCGATTTCTCCTCTTCGATATTTATCTCTGAAACAACACTCGTTTATCTCGGGATGCGTATTCCCTGCCGTAACGTTGAAATTCACGTCATCGATAGAACTCAAACACCTCTATAGTATACCTAAAGCTTTTTACCCTGAAAGGCCTTAGTTTGATGCTAGGGCAGTTCGTATGTCTGAAGTTCATGATTTCATTTAGGGTATTTTCCGTTAAGATAGAAACTTGCAATTCACCGTGTTGTTAGAATTGATGATGGTCTATCGTATGCCATAAAGCTTTTTGCCCTAAAAGCACAGGTTCGATCCCAGGACCTTTCGAATTACCGAATTTTCAACAATTCGTTACGGGATTTCCCGGCCAGGTAGAAGGTTGAAATTCGATACATATATAGAAGGTAGGGATTTCTATCATATGCAGTAAGAATATTTGTCCTAATAGACCCAGGTTCGATGCTAGGACATTTCGTATGCACGTATTATGAATAATTCGTTTACGTTATTGTAGTTGGTGCATGGAACTCGTTGTATGGCAGGTGGAGTGTTGCAGGAGGTGTACAATGCCTTCGTTAATCCATCTTACATTAAGCTTGCAGTATGCAAGCTATAATACTTCTACTCGTATATATCTATATCCGGAGATGCGTCTATATAAAGAGATATCCGGAGAAGCGTCTACATAAAGAGATGCATTTCCTCTTTATTCTACCGAATCGAATGCATTCGGTTCCTACTTTCTTGATGACGTATGCATTTTCGTATCTCTTTCTTGATTTTCCGAAAGAAATAATACGATTCCACTCGAAGGTTACTTCCTTACGGACGTCATATCATAAATATTAATAATAATCAAAGTAACTGGCATTACTTTGCCATTCAAATTTGCACAAGTAGCTCCTTCTATGCCATCCTTCGAGATATAGATATTTTTTGCTACGAATAATATACAGAACATTTTTTTCGGCTAAGGTTCAATTAAGATATTCTAAAGCCTCGATGTTACGCCCCCCTTTGAGGTTACGACCGGCGCGTGTCCCGATAACATCGCTCTCACTACGTCTTTGGATGGAGGAATTGAGGGCATCAATACTTTGGCACTGATGAGTACAATTTTTCATTCTAAGTTCCGCTTCATTTCAGTTACTCTAAAGATATTATTTATATATTTCGTGAAAAATGTACAATTAACCGGTGGTAATGAGACTGAAAACTTTGATCGCGATTTGCAGGGAATACTTAGGTAAGTTATATCATAAGAAAAATCGCTTTTCTATATCAGTGGTTGCTTCAGGGTTGAAAAAGCGTCCTTCCAGACTTTCGATTACATTTTCTCCGTATTTGGAAACAAGGAAGTGTGAAAAATCAGCAGAGAATTAGCGAGAAGGAATGAATGCCCCCTAGTGAGTATATTTCAGCATATATGTGATTTTCGGAGATATGGAACCGAGAGAAGGTAATTGAAAATCAGTTTACGCTTGGGCAAACATCATAGCTAACAACCGCGACTGAAATTTTCGAAACTTCCTCGAATGGCATAATAAAGAGAAAGAGGAGCAGACTCCTCACGTGAATTATTTCTACATATTTCTATTGTAAATTAATAAACTGAATCATTAACGCTTCGAGAATATTTTGGATGGCGATTTACAATTAGAGAAAATTAATGCTTCACTCGTTTAAAAGTTACAATCGTTTATTAGAGGACGCCAAATATAAAAATAACATTCTGTTCATTTTCGAAGGTAGAATTCAAAAGGAAAGTAAATCCGAAAGGTTCTTGATATTTACAGGTTTGAGAATAAACTCCGTTGTTTGATTTGAGGAAAGAAAGTTGAGAGGAGAGAGGTATCTTATTTAACGAGCGTGGCTTAACGGACCAGCACTTTTATACTATGACATCTAATTTGAATAAAGGACAGGAAAAATAATGAATATTTTCATACAGCTAATTAAGCAACAGATCGGTAGCAGAGATTTTTCTGCTTGCTGTACTTAACAAACAGTATATTAACTCCTTTAAGCCAGATATGAAATGTTATGATGTGATCCTCATTTTGAAGCAAAGTAATCTAAGAATGTTATTTTTATTTTTATCGTTCGTCTTGAAGGGAAAGTCAATCTTCGGTGTCTTATGTTATCCATGGATTATCAATAACTATCTTATTGGGATAATCAATCATACATTGATTATTTCAATATGTTTAACTGATTCTATTCTTATTCCCTAGTTATAACCATAGTATATGAGGAAGTAAAATATGCGAGTGTTACACTGTACATGTAATATAATTCCATAGATGTTTAAAGATTACTTACTAGTTACCAAAATGATGAGAAATAATATATATTGGGCACTAATAGGATATATTTTATGTCTGAGGAATAAATTGAAATATGCGAGATATTTCATGTTGCATAATCGACTCAATGTAATTCTTTCAGAGTAGACTACAAATTTTAATTCAAGACACATTAAAGAGAAGATATTTCACTCCTGATTAAAATTAGCATTGAAATAGATATATTAGAAATAATTAGATTGGTAATGATACATTTCTAAATGTAATGTACTATTTAATTTCTCTGACATAGTTAGACATTATATTTCTATTGCGTTATCTTGTGTACATAATGTCAAATATACGGGAGTGAGGAAATTTCTGACATTATGTAGCATCTCAATTGCTTCCTTCCAATTCATATGTCTATGACTGCTCACCAAAAAGGAAGCTACAGTGAATAACTGCGTCATTTTGTAGGTATATGTCTATTGGGTATGTATTGTTCGATTTTCCATATGACATCATTAACGATTGCCATACTGTAACTTTTTCATTCTTTCATCAGTATTCATCTGCATTTAGAAAAAGTTACCCACGGCCATGAGGTAAAAATAAAAAAACTAATTGTATTTACATTAAATTAGAAATAAATCAAATGCTTTCCAGGTGGATGTGGCCCAGAAAACCTGCTCCAGCTAACAAACCGTAACGGTGCTGGAGAAATCCGGAGTTTTGAAATAAACTATTGCTGCCATATTTAAGGATAATCCTGCCGCTATTAGAATAATTTAGAAAGGCTGCAGGGGTTATAGAAAAAAAATCTGGCTTAATTCAACAACCTTAACCATTTGATAATCAGACAAGTGTAAGTTTTAACATACTAATTTAGTAATATCAGAAAAACTAACCCGTAACGCTCCATTGGTTCTATACAAAAAAACAGCAACTATGCGGGATGTTATATGGAGGAGATAATATACATCAAACTCACACTCACTCTGGGAATTTATATGTCGTAATTTAAAGAGAGATAGCCCTGGTTCTAGTGAAGAGAAACTGCTATCGCTAATATCTTTATTTCCGCACTCCGCCCACGCCTTCCTCACCCTACCGAAACGCTTACTGCCCCGAAACTGCCCCCACCCACAAATCAACGTCCCTTTCCGACCATAATTTGGTAGGTATATATAACGTGAGTGATCGATCCATTATCATCAGTCGATTGAGAGCATCAGCGAATCCAGTGAGTTCCAAACGGATAATCAAACAAACAAGGTAAGAAATGATTTCAGTCAATCTTAATTTAAATTTTGTAATGATGAAACTCTCTTCGTTACCTTAACCACATATATAAACTGCTAATATAATCTTCATCTTCCTACGTGTATGTTTCATAACAGAAAAAATTACATGTATCATCTCCCTGATCTTTTCAAAATATTCATGTGTATCATCAAGTCAGTTTTCCACCCAAAATATTTCCATAATTTTATACAATTAAAATTTCAACTTATCTTACACCATGCTTACGTAACATTAAGAAACATTTTCTACCAAAATATAAATGTTCAATCTGTAGTCTTTAAATGTTTTTTACCCATAAATAAACATCTCAAATATTTAGCCTCCATTTACTTCTTTGCTTTATCATCCAAAAGCGCAACAGGTTAGTCAAACAAAAATAATGTATATTCATCGTCATTCAGACAAATATCATAAACCGTTAATCCAACAAAATCATTTGGTTCTGAGGGGAGTGAAAAGAGGTTCTACTGTACACTGTAAGAATATTTTCATACTTCGATTTCCGAAATTCTCAAATGCCTCAATAATCTCAATTTCAAGCACATTTGTCTAACTTATAAAATTTAATACCTCTTGTAAGATGCAATTTTTAGAATAAGGTGTATGCCTAGTCCTAAACCTAATAACCAAGGATATTTTTTTCATTTTCCAGATGATTGCACACTTAGCATTCGTAGCTATGGCCCTGGCACTGAGCCACGCCTTCCCTCAGCACGGTTACGCAGCTATCGGACATGGAGGTCATGCACTCATCAAAGGACACGCCACTCATGCCGTAGACTACTATGTAAGTAACGCCATGAATTACAAAGAATTAAACAAAATCTCAGAGAGATTTATAAGTTTTAAATATCTCTCAATTTACACATAAATAACTCATATACCCATAGATGAATTTTAGATAGAGTATATATGTAGAATAACATTTCACTCAAATTCATCGGAACGCAAAGGTTCGGATAGTATTTAATTGGAAATCAGCCAAGTAATTCAACATATGCCAGTCAATGAAAAACAGCTACGTTGTAGAATCTACACTTCCTTTAAATGCAATGACATTTGCTGGACCAGATTGTACCACTCAAAAAAAGAACTTAGTTACAATAAGGGTAATATTATTCTAGAAATGATTCGTATCAGTACATATCGCCGTTCCGTGACTAACGATTGTGTGGATTCGAAAATAGGCCCACCCCCATTACCAGTACAAGTATGGAGTTGAGGACCACCACACCGGGGACATCAAGAGCCAGCAGGAGGAGCGCGACGGAGACGTGGTCAAGGGATCCTACAGCCTCCACGAGGCCGACGGCACCATCCGTACTGTCCACTACACCGCCGACGACCACAACGGATTCAACGCCGTCGTCCAAAGAAGCGGACACGCCGTGCATCCCCAGGTGGTCCATCACCAGCCAATTGTGCACCACCAGCCCATCGTTCACCACCAGCCCATAGTTCACCACCAACCTATCCTCCACCACTAAGTCATCTCTCCAATCCGAGAAGCGAATCGGACCCTCATCCTTCGAATCCCACTTTCGCCATTCCAATGTGGTACTTGGTGCTCGTGATTTAACTGTCGTCTTTCTCATCCATTCTTCCATACATCAGCGAGCAACACCATTTGGATTCCACTGCAATGATGCTCACCTCATCACCTGATGTTTTGCTCCATTATTTCTTGTAAAAAGTGTTCACTCCACGATGCGGTTTAACCCTTGAGCACCTTTCTTCATACAATTTCTCATGTAAATATTTCATATGTTCTCAAACATGCTGTGAAATAAATATGTAATTCTACACATTTGAGTTCCCTTTGACTAAAATTGCAACCTTAAGCCGATAGCAGCGATAACAATTTTGTATCAAATAGAGATTCTTCAAGTATCCAAACGGAATCTAATCATGCACCAAGTTTTCCTATCAACCCTCACTTAGAATAGAACAACTGATTAATTTCTTTTTACTACTGATAACCGAAATATTTCACGAGTTATTTTATTATGAATAATAATCTAACTCTATTATAACAAATAGATTCTTTTTCTGTTGTTCATTCATTGACGTTAATATCGTAAATTATTCTTTACAATTTACGAAATTTTGAAATAAGTTCAGAGAGTGTACTTTCGTAGAAGATGCGGCCCATCCTGAAAGTAACAAAGGCCGTTTTGAAACTGAGAGAAAATGAGAGAGATAGACGCTTGAACTAATCGAATGCGAAATTGATTTTTTTTACCGTGAAAGATATTCGAAGGAAATTGATTGAAGAAAGTGTCTTGAGCATGCCCCCCCTGCCCTCCGCTCGAAAGGCGGACTGCAGGGTACATATGTAGATAATAGCAACAACAATTCATTATCATATTCAAATTCTTCAATTATCCAAAATGAATTTAATTATACACCAAGTATTCCTTTCAACCCTCACTTAGAATAGATCAACTAATTAATTTCTTATTATTAACCGAAAGGTTTCACGAGTTATTCTATAAAATAAACTATCCCACGCGTATACAAATGGTGCCTTCGTTATCGATGTTACCATCCAGATTCTTTAGGCACGTATCCAAGTATGAGTGCTTTATTGGTAAGACGTTTTCATTCGAATATTACATATTTAGTATTTTACTTTAATAATCAATTAAGCAAATTACTTCAGAAGAAAGATTATTCCTTATTGCTATAATAACGAATTTGAAGTTGCATGTTTCAATCAAATGTAAATATACTTTTTCTTCCACTTCTTAATATGTTCCTCTGCGTATCGTTTAATCGTAGAATTCATAACGTAGCCTTACATTACCTTAGGTTTTTAGGTAACCTTTACATTCGGAATGCCTTTAGCTGAATTTGAGAACGAAAAGTATTTTTTTTTAATGTCTTACTTTCGCGTTTATTGAATATTCTTTATCAACTGGACTTCAATATGGATGTAAATATAAAGAAACTGAGTATACATATAGAAAAATATAAATATATTCAAACAGAATATAAATATAGGAAAAACAGATGTCTAGTGCGGAGATCTCCGTTGCGTCGATGCTCTATTACAGTGTTTCCCAAACTTTTTCATGCTACCGCCCCCTTGGATCCATACCACCGCCCCCCAAATATGAAAATCTATGAAAATTAATGTGTGTGGCCATAGCTAATGGAGGATAATAAGGAAATCACGCACAGCAGAGATGAAAATATCCACCTTATATCCAAATTATGTATGACACTTTTTTGATGTTGCATTGATGCCATAAAGTCAGTAAATCTCTACTGAGTAAGAAAGATGATTGGCAATGGGATAAAATTCTTTTTCGTCTAGCGCCCCCCTAGATTAGACCAGCGCCCCTAGGGGGGCGGCATCGCCCACTTTGGGAATCACTGCTCTACGACAACCTAAATTTTTGCAAATACAAAAGGATGTTCCAAGCACTATAAATAGAAGGATATTAACTAACAGTAACAGATCTAAAAAAGAAAAAGCAGAAACAAATATCGAACTAAAGAAAAACTAAATAATCTCATAGTTTCCTTGATGATGTGCTAATGTTAATACATGTAATTTCCCTAGTAGCACAGATTGGTTGGCCCAACGTTGTTGCGAACGGTTGGCAGACCATCTGGAATGGCGGCCCGCCTAACGGTTGGCCAACTAACAATCTGCCAACGTTTGCCCAACGATTAACTACAACATAAGCGTCATGGTAATTACGTTGGCCCTTCATTGGCCCAACAAAGAAGTAGCTCTTTGCCAACATTAAAATAACCCTTTACCAGCAGCAATATGCACCTTTCTGATTAAATGTGGAATAACGTTGTTAAGAATGAAATGATGCACATCAACACATATGTATAACAAAAATTGATTGTTTATTTTTTATTTCGACTACATTACATAAAAATATTTTACAACAGTTAACTTAAATCAGAAAAATAAATCACCAACACATTGAACATTGTCCGGTGTGATAATCAATCGGCACAAACGTCTGTCATTAGATCTCAAAAGGTCCGCCTGAAAAATGAGAAAAGGTGAGAGTAGGCTGGTCGATATAAAGCACTTGAACATTGTACTCTTAATGCGGAATAGGCAATTCTTTTATGATTAGTTATTAGAAGTATTACGTAACTAGATATTCACAATTGACATGAAATTCGAAATAAAATTTCAGATGAAATACATCATATAAACAGCTAAGATGTTAACGGCCTACGAAACAGGCTAATCCTGAACTTTCATTGAACTGCAACTTACTACAATAGGTATCTTAACTATATAAATGCTAATTTAACTTACCTTGACTAGTGTTGAAATCGCAGAATTAATCCAACTGAGTGAACCAGATATTTTCGCCAGACACTGAATCCACAGCAATCTTTTCGGCCGTTTTCAAAACAACTGTCAACATACTATACTAGCACAACGCGGCAGAGTTAGTAAGTTAAAAGAAAGAATAGCGCCAGAGTTTGGTCGAGCTCCCAGAATTTCCCGAATATCATTCTAAGCTAATCCATTTCGCTTACATGCTTTAATAATTAAACCCTATAAACGTACCATTGTTTTTAAATAGTTTCACAGATGTTCACTGTTTTTCGTTGAATTTTCGGGACTCAATGAGCACGCAATGTCTGCTCGGCGCGTGCGCAGTACCACGAAGCAGGATCCACAGCAACCACCGCGCGAAATTAAATGAGAATTTAAGACTTGGCATTTTCGGAGTGGAATTGGTGATAAAGGACTCAGTCGCGAGCTACTAGAAAATAATGGTGGACGCGTATGCAAGAAATTCTATTAAATACGTCTTTTCTGTGCGTTATCGCGGGAAAATGGAAAATCGTATACTCAAACGCTAACTCAGACGAATGTTGTCTATTCAAATAGACGAGCACATTAGAACCCCTAGGAAATTCAAGATGCTCGGTCAAAATAAATCGAGCAATGGTTATCACACAGAGAAAAATGAAACTCAAAATACATCTGAGTAACAATGATTGCAATAATTTATTGGAGGCATGACAGACAAATGTCAACCTTGTTTATTCTTCTTTGTATAAAACTAAAAATGGTTGGTAAGATTAAGTTGGCTCAACGTCAGCCCAATGTCGGCAAAACCACCCATTTCTTCTGTAATTTGGTTGTAAATTATCTGATGGCCCTACGTAGGCATTTGGTTAGTTTTAAAACTAACCGTTTCCCAACGGTGCCTACATTAAGCCAACGTTGGCCCAACAACCTGTGCTACTAGGGTTGTGTCATTTTATGCATGATCGACATGATTAGTGAAAAGATTTCTAGAAAATGTTTATTTACGCATTATATTTTTAATTTTTATGTAATTATTCAAATCGAAGCAAAGTTATAATACGTTAATATGGAAATATTTGGTCGAAATATATTCGAAATCAATAAAGCAGGGACACTTGCTACACATTTATCTAACAACGTGCACAGAAGGAATCACGTTTCCCTTGATTTAATCCAAAGATTGATTAGTTCATTTTCTAGAATAACTCGTGAAATATTTCGGTTATCAGTAGTGCAGAGAAATTAATCAGTTGTTCTATTCTAAGTGAGGGTTGATAGGAAAACTTGGTGCATGATTAGATTCCGTTTGGATACTTGAAGAATCTCTATTTGATACAAAATTGTTATCGCTGCTATCGGCTTAAGGTTGCAATTTTAGTCAAAGGGAACTCAAATGTGTAGAATTACATATTTATTTCACAGCATGTTTGAGAACATATGAAATATTTACATGAGAAATTGTATGAAGAAAGGTGCTCAAGGGTTAAACCGCATCGTGGAGTGAACACTTTTTACAAGAAATAATGGAGCAAAACATCAGGTGATGAGGTGAGCATCATTGCAGTGGAATCCAAATGGTGTTGCTCGCTGATGTATGGAAGAATGGATGAGAAAGACGACAGTTAAATCACGAGCACCAAGTACCACATTGGAATGGCGAAAGTGGGATTCGAAGGATGAGGGTCCGATTCGCTTCTCGGATTGGAGAGATGACTTAGTGGTGGAGGATAGGTTGGTGGTGAACTATGGGCTGGTGGTGAACGATGGGCTGGTGGTGCACAATTGGCTGGTGATGGACCACCTGGGGATGCACGGCGTGTCCGCTTCTTTGGACGACGGCGTTGAATCCGTTGTGGTCGTCGGCGGTGTAGTGGACAGTACGGATGGTGCCGTCGGCCTCGTGGAGGCTGTAGGATCCCTTGACCACGTCTCCGTCGCGCTCCTCCTGCTGGCTCTTGATGTCCCCGGTGTGGTGGTCCTCAACTCCATACTTGTACTGGTAATGGGGGTGGGCCTATTTTCGAATCCACACAATCGTTAGTCACGGAACGGCGATATGTACTGATACGAATCATTTCTAGAATAATATTACCCTTATTGTAACTAAGTTCTTTTTTTGAGTGGTACAATCTGGTCCAGCAAATGTCATTGCATTTAAAGGAAGTGTAGATTCTACAACGTAGCTGTTTTTCATTGACTGGCATATGTTGAATTACTTGGCTGATTTCCAATTAAACACTATCCGAACCTTTGCGTTCCGATGAATTTGAGTGAAATGTTATTCTACATATATACTCTATCTAAAATTCATCGATGGGTATATAAGTTATTTATGTGTAAATTCAGAGATATTAAGCTTACAAATCTCGCTGAGATTTTGTTTAATTCTTTGTACTTCATGGCGTTACTTAAATAGTAGTCTACGGCATGAGTGGCGTGTCCTTCGATTTGTGCATGACCTCCATGTCCGATAGCTGCGTAACCGTGCTGAGGGAAGGCGTGGTTCAGTGCCAGGGCCATAGCTACGACTGCAATGTGTGCAATCATCTGTAAAATGAAGAAATATCCTTGTTTATTTAGTTTAGGAATAGGCTTACACGTTATTCTAAACATTGCAACTTACAAGATACCAACTTAAATTTTATAAATTAGACAAATGTGCTTGAAATGGAAATTAATTAGGCAGTTTGAGAATATCAGAAATCTTATTATGAAAATGTTCTTAGTGTACAGTAGAACCCCTTTTCATTCCCTTCCGAACCGAATATGTTTGTTGGGTTAAGGGTTTATGATATTTTTCTGAATGATGGTGAATATAAATTAATTTTGTTTGACTAACCGGTTGCGCTTTTGGATGATAAATAATTCACCTATAAAAAAAAGATCTTCCTAGCTCATTTAGTTTAGGATTTGGTTTTGTTGAAAGGATATACGCCACTCAAAGAGGTAAGTAATGCAAAGGTAATCCAGCAGTTCTTTTAACTACGAAGCAAAAACATATGCTCATAATCGAAATGTTCACAATTGTTTTGAGAGTTTTTGAAATCATTGCGTATAAGGTTTGTAGCATTGAATAAAGCTTCAGAAAAAATATTTTTTATGTTATTCTTCTTTGATGACGATATTTTAGGGAGTAATTATTTAGCTGGATAGAAACGTTCTTCATTTTTGTAAATTGACATGGCAGCGTAGGCTTACGTAACGTGATGTATTAGATGGAAAAATAGATTGGTAATATTCACGAAACCCTATTCGTGCATAGGGGTAAAATATAATAATATGAGTTTTTATTTGCTGTGAATTATAGACTTCTGCATAAATAGAATTGTAGGTAACTACTCGTCTACTAATGAATCATGAAAATATCTATGTGGTAAGATAAATAGAAAATAAAAAATTGTCATATCTATACAGAAAGTAAGAATATGTTGTACATTTAAATTTTAGCTTGATCATGTGCATAAAAATCCTTAACTGGACAGTAGGATGAAATAAATAACCTTTATTTTACTTGTCATAGTGTTATTGATCTCTGAATATAGTAGAATCTAAACAGTTTAGAAACTGTTTATTTAAGTGGCTGGTAGAATGGAAAGACAGATAAATCTGATAGTTGTTTTGATTAAGATTTGTGACACTCAAGGGACAATATCGACTTATATAGATGCATATCCAATTAAAAATAATTTCTTACCTTGTTTATTTGGTTATCCGTTTGGAATTCACTGGATTCGCTGAAGCTCTCAATCGACTGATGATAATGGATCGATCATTCACGCTATATATACCTACTAAATTATGGCAAAAACTGGAGCGCTATTTCGTGGGCGGGGGAGGTTTTGCAGCAATACGCATTTCAGAGAGATGGGGAAGTTGAGAAATAGGAAGATAGCGCGGAAATAAAGATATTAGCGATAGGAGTTTTCCTTTCGTGGTCCTTGCACGTGAGCTACCTTTCTCTAAATTACGACATAAAAAATCTCTCCAAGTGAGTGTGAGTTTTATGTATATTATTTTCTTCATAAAATATCTCGCCCAATGGCCCTTTTCCTTCCTTTAATACCCATTGGAGCAATACGGAAATCGAAAATGTCTGTTTTCTCCGGGTTTTTGATAATCACCTTGATGTAAATGCTTACATGGATGTAATGTTTAAAAGTTCACATAGAATATTTACTGAAAGCATTTCTGATATTATTAAAATATATTGTAATAATATAGTTTAAAAATAAAAATAGTTAAAAAGGATTCCCTACGTGCTTCTCAGAACATTTGCTTGACGCTTGCTTTTCTATCGTATATACAAATCGTATCGCCAGGCGCTGCACTTTTTCGAGTTTGCGTTCTCGAGATTCACGCAATTTACTTTAATACAATGAATGTTCTATTCTTAAAAACGTTAGCATAGAATAACGAAGTATAATGTTCGAGCCTTAGAAGAAGAAAAATGCAATAACGAATATACGATGTACCAGGTTGATGTCGTCTACCGATCAGTTACTTAATTAGCTCCCTGGAAATATCCATAGTTTTTCATGTCTTTTATTCAAAGTAGATGTCATGATGTAAAAGCGCTGGTGCGTTAATCCATGCTCGTTAAATAAGAAACCTCTCCCATCAACTTTCTTTCCTCAAATCAAACAACGGATTATATTCTCAAACCTGTAAGTATCAAGAACCTTTCAGATATACTTTCCTTTTGAATTTTACCTTCGAAAATGAATGGAATGTACACTCTAAATATAAAAGTCCATTGCAAATTCATAATTAGAGAAGCATTAATTATTACTATATATAGTGTAGGTCGCCTTCCAAACCGTTCACAAATGGTTATATTAGAACGTAAGAATTCGGAACAGATATAGTATTGATTTATCTGAAGAAATAAAACCTTACATTGATTATGGATGGATTAAGATTATGCTGAAATATCAGAAATAGTGGGAACGAATTTCCTTACCATTCGATTTCCGCTAAATGTTTAATATATTTTGAATACTAGAGTATTTTCATATATTCTGCCTTTCCCTTTATAAAATAAAATCCTTAACTGAAGATTTTTGGAGATAAAACCATAATGCGGGAAAACACCCACACAACGAAATGAACCAGAGAAAACACAGAAGTTATAAATGCATTACATGCAGTTGATATTCAATAAATTTGTATCGTCAAATAACGTGATAGAATAAAGTTGATTATGACCACAAGCTGACTTTTAGGCAGAGGTTTACACCAGGAAGTGCAGTTTTCATTACGTAGGTTGAAGGAAGCATAGGTATGATATTACAAAAATTTCAATTAAGAAGACTAACGGTTAAGATCAGCAAATGGAGCAAAATGATTGCCCCCTTAATACGATTCGATAGTAACGATGCCTTAAAGAAAGCGGAAAGTGTATCCACTCTCTTCACTGCATAGGAAGCAAGCTCATCACTGCGATGTCATAAGACTATCGCATTCGAGTAATTGGGGGAAATTAAGAAAACTGAGGATTATTTATCGCATAAAAGGCGCATGAGTGGTACTCGAGAACACATTCGTCACAACACCTTCCTTACGAACGTAGGACCTGAGAAATCTCCTGAGATCGTCAAAAATGGCTCAAATTCAGGTATTTACTAACGTTTTAACATTCTGCCAGTCTTCTTTCTATACAAATATGCGTAAATAGGTGAAATAGAATTGGTTCAAACCACTGCAAGGGAAAAATTTAAGCCTTTGAAGCGTTAATGAAACCGTATATTTCCGCATCGGAAAAAATCTTTTGTTATGTAAATAAATTTTCTGAAAAAATAAACTCAAAATTCAATATAACGAACTAGTTACAAGAATTATTTATTTTTACTGTCTTTTCTTAGTAAACCCGAACTGGTTTCTACGCATAGCGTCACCATTATACTTTGATAGATTGATAACAATGGGAATTTCAATGAGGAAAATGCGAATATATATATGCGAATAAGAAGGTCGAAACACGGCTGATAATGAATTAGAGGTTTAAAAACACTCCGTAAGCCGTCTTTCGGCAAGCGGATCTCGCGCTCAGAGACAAACGCGAAGTTCCGGATTACCGATTTCTGTGAAGTCCCAATGATCATTTCAGAGACATTTCATCTTCCTTTGATGAGACCCCCTGAGGATGGAGTTTTTTCTCAGAAATTATCATGGGGACTTTCCAGAAATCGGTAATCCGGAGCTTCCCGTTTGTCTCTGACCTCGATTTCCGCTTGCCTAAAGACGGCTAACGGAGTGTTTTAAACCTATAATTCTTTCAAACGTATAACAATGATACATTTATTTATTAAATGTAATCTAGGTAAGCGACATTTGGCGTAACCCCATACTTAAAATAACGCACAATCATTATATTTGAGAAGTACATATAAAAACATTGTATGTTATTTTGACTTATTTATTATTATTAGTGACTTTAACAGCTTCTGTTTACTATTCAGCCTTATTTCCTAGCTAATGTTGCAAAGATAATCATAAGGTCAATTTATAACATTATAGGACAATAAATATGAACTTATAAAATATAATTCTTTTCCAGATTATTGCTTCTGCTGCCGTTATAGCAGTAGTTGTGAATATCTGCCATTCATATCCCCTCCCAGGTTTGGATTCGCTGTCCAACATTGGGGATCAGGATGGACACGAAAACGACTTCAAGGTGATGATTACTTCAATTGTTATTCCATTTCATTCCTTGACTACTACATAATTTTGATTTGGTCTTTCATGAATGCATATAGATAGAGCAATGGGATATAAATAGAATTTTCGGTACTCTCAGTAAACATGATGCTATTAATATCTCTAGGCTTGCACTAAATATTAATTCAACTATGGAGTTAATGACTGAAGCATAAACGAAATACGGGAAAATGGCTATGAATATAGGCGCCAGCATCAAATTTCTTGAGAACAGATAAAATGATGTAGGTCTCTAAGATCATTATTTAAAATATATAAAGGAATAACAAGTGTGAAAAATAGCGACACGACTGGGACTCGAACCCAGGTCTCCCACTTTCCGGGCAGGTATTTAGAATACCTGCCCATAAAGTGGGGTCTCTCNACATGCAAGTGTTATTCAATAAATTTGTATCGTCAAATTACGTGATAGAATAAAGTTGATTATGACCACAAGCTGACTTTTAGGCAGAGGTTTACACCAGGAAGTGCAGTCCTCATTACGTAGGTTGATAGGAAGAATAGGTAAGATATTACAAAAATTTCAATTAAGAAGAGTAACGGTTATGATCAGCAAATGGAGCAAAATGATTACCCCCTTAATACGATTCGATAGCAACGATGTCTTAAAGAAAGCGGAAAGTGTATCCACTCTCTTCACTGAATAGGAAGCAAGCTCATCACTGCGACGCCATAAGACTATCGCGTTCGAGTAATTGGGGGAAATTAGGAAAACTGAGGATTAGTTATCGCATAAAAGGCGCATGAGTGGTACTCGAGAACACATTCGTCACAACACCTTCCTTACGAACGTAGGGCCTGAGAAATCTCCAGAGATCGTCAAAAATGGCTCAAATTCAGGTATTTACTAACGTTTGATCATTCTGCCACTCTTCTTCCAATAAAAATATGCGTAATTAGGTGAAATAGAATTGGTTCAAACTACTGCAAGGGAATAATGTAAGCCTTTGATGCGTTAATGAAACCGTATATTTCCGCATCGGAAAAAAATCTTTTGTTATGTAAATAAATTTTCTGAAAAAATAAACTCAAAATTCAATATAACGAACTAGTTACAAGAATTATTTATTTTTACTGTCTTTTCTTAGTAAACCCGAACTGGTTTCTACGCATAGCGTCACCATTATACTTTGATAGATTGATGACAATGGGAATTTCAATGAGGAAAATGCGAATATATATATGCGAATAAGAAGGTCGAAACACGGCTGATAATGAATTAGAGGTTTAAAAACACTCCGTAAGCCGTCTTTCGGCAAGCGGATCTCGCGCTCAGAGACAAACGCGAAGTTCCGGATTACCGATTTCTGTGAAGTCCCAATGATCATTTCAGAGACATTTAATCTTTTCATTTGTGGAGACCCCCTGAGGATGGAGTCTTTTTCTCAGAAATGATCATTGGGAGCAGAAATCGGTAACCGGAGCTTCCCGTTTGTCTCTGATCTCGAGTTCCGCTTTCCTAAAGACGGCTAACGGAGTGTTTTAAACCTATAATTCTTTCAAACGTATAACAATGATACATTTATTTATTAAATGTAATCTAGGTAAGCGACATTTGGCGTAACCCCATACTTAAAATAACGCACAATCATTATATTTGAGAAGTACATATAAAAACATTGTATGTTATTTTGACTTATTTATTATTATTAGTGACTTTAACAGCTTCTGTTTACTATTCAGCCTTATTTCCTAGCTAATGTTGCAAAGATAATCATAAGGTCAATTTATAACATTATAGGACAATAAATATGAACTTATAAAATATAATTCTTTTCCAGATTATTGCTTCTGCTGCCGTTATAGCAGTAGTTGTGAATATCTGCCATTCATATCCCCTCCCAGGTTTGGATTCGCTGTCTAACATTGGGGATCAGGATGGACACGAATACGACTTCAAGGTGATGATTACTTCAATTGTTATTCCATTTAATTCCTTGACTACTCCATAATTTTGATTTGGTCTTTCATGAATGCATTCAGATAGGGCAATGGAATTAGAATAGAATTTGGGGTAAATAGAATTTTCGGTACTCTCCGTAAACATGATGCTATTAATATCTCTAGGCTTGCCCCAAATATTAATTCAACTACGGAGTGAACGACTGAAGCATAAACGAAATACGGAAAAATGGCTCACTGTGAATATCGGCACTAGCATCCAATAACTTCAGAACAGATCAAATACTGTAGGTATCTAAGTTCATTATTTAAAATGTATAGTTAAATAATAAAAATGTATTGTTATTGCAGGTTTATCCTAAGTATGAATTCAGCTATGGAGTAAATGACCCACACACCGGCGATATCAAGAACCAACATGAAGAGAGGGACGGAGACTTCGTCAAGGGATCCTACAGCCTCCAAGAACCTGATGGCACCGTCAGAATTGTGGACTACACCGCAGATAAATTCAATGGATTCAACGCCAAAGTTTACAAGTCCGGAGTGGCTACACACCAGAGTGGTCGTTCTTTAAAACTCCATTGATCTCATTTTTTATATATACCATCGATTATTTTATTAGGATGAATAATGACCAAGAATCTGCCGGAAGCTTTTCTTATTCATGTTTTGAATAAAAT
>KZ308997.1:11682-22553 GCA_000376725.2 Ladona fulva
CCTATTATAAGGCTACACCCATGATCCTACAACTTTACTGTATAAATTTTTATTAGTGTTACCACGAAGGTGATAGAAAGCTGATCGAGGGAGAATGATTGAAAATATCTCACATTTCTTTTTTTGATGTAATAATTAAATAATTTAATCTATATATGCGTAAGTATAGATGGATAGCAAGATACTCAATCTAAATAGTGATGCACAAACGAGCATATAATATGGATATTTAAATAATTGTCATAATATGTAAATTCCTAGGATATTACGAGGGAGAAATCAAAAGAATTCGTTGCTTTAATGCAATAATTTTATTGATTTATTGATTTTACTCAATGTTAATCTTTGACGATGAAAGTATATTATTCATGCAAAATTAGTCCAAATGCCACGATGAGTTTCTGATATATCGTGAACAATTCAGTATCGTAGCGTATTGTAGTAAACATACAAACGCACACATACACAAAGTTTCAGATAAATATTCTCCATGATTTTTCCCTGTGAATATCAGTGGTTCATCGATAAAATTTTGTTGAAAATTTGTTACACACGTCAGCAGTCACACAGACACGATCCGACCATAGAGTCGCTCTCTTATCCTTCCATTCGAGCCGACTAAAACGCGTTTTTAGAGTAAAAGCGTCGAATAAGCGGATAGCATATGCCAGGAGACGTATCGCAAACGCCACCGTCGTTTGGTCACGCAGATGTCTTCTAAGCAGTATCGTTAACGTGACAATCGATTCGCGGAAGGCGAGAAAGAATTCAAGTCACGCGTGCCTCGCCGCCGACTACTCCCGCTCTCCATTTCCCTTTGTTTATGTTTCTTCGCTCTTTATCTCCTTGCTTATCTCTCGTGCTATTTATTTCTCTCTTTCAGTCCAACTCTTATCTTTCGCTGTGTGTGCAAATTCTGCTTTGCAAGCGCTTTCTCACAGTCTTTCGCCGTATATAACCAGTTCAGTGACACCGGGACCTCATGTTGGAACTCTTTCATGCATATTTGGGCGGATGTCAACTCAAAAGACTCCATATCAGCGGAATTTAATAGCGTACTGCATTCATTTCCAAGTTTCTTTCCTCTATGGAAGTCATCTATGGAGTTTCTCAAAATCATTCGCTTCCGATTTCTTTTAAACCTTTCAAACATCTTTTGCAGCCCCAAAGATTTTCATAGTGACGACTGAACACTATGCATAAGAGTTTTTCGTTCGTTAGGATCGGACAAATCTTTCGCTTTAAATTTCGCGAAAAATAATACTCACCTTTCAAGGCAAAGCCCTCAAAGATCGCACTCTATTCTAAAATCATTGTTGTCGATAAGCTACAGCTAAATATACAATTAAATTACAGTGAGCGCTACTTATTGGGCTAGTATTTCTCCTTAGATTACCATTAGATGGAACAATCACTTCGGAAAGTAACAAATGAATCAACGTCTTACTGTTAAAAGCGCGTCGACAACTGAGGTAATTTCCCACGTAGACCATCACCGGGAATCGAACCCGGAACTACTTTCACCGAAACAGAACGCGTTGCCTACTCGGCAATGCGGGAGCCCTAGGCAATAACGTTGGAGAAGGATGGGAAAGAGTAAGAGATTGATTAGAAATAATAGATTAGATCAGGTTTATCAAAGTAGGTAAGAAAAAGAAGGTTCGAATAGGGCTGTTAATGAAATAGAGGTTTAAAAATACTCCGTAAGTCTTTCGGCAAGCGGAACTCGCGCTCAAAGACAAACGAGAAGCTCCGGATTAGCGATTTCTGGGAAGTCCCAATGATCATTTCAAAAACAAAGCCTCCATCGACAGGGGGTCTCCACAAAGGAAGTAAATAGAAGAGGTGAGTGCTCGGGCTTTTATCTTTTCTGAAGGTAGCGGGGGATTAAGTGTGGGTGGAGGAGGTGTGGGTGGGGTTTTTCTGTTGTCGCGTCTGTAAGGAGGGTGAGGGCTCTTTCATTTCGGAGGGCGGCGAAGCCTTTATCTTATGTGAAGGCGTGGGGTCGAAGAAGTGGGTGGGGTTTTTTCGTTATGATGTCTGGAAGGAGAGTGAGTAAATGAACACCTGATTTTAATAACACATTTATTATTTATAGGTATTTGATGCATATTAATAGTTTTGTCTTGAATTTCATAATAGTTTTCATTGTGGAATAGCTAGGGATATGTAATGGTGAAAAGAGATAAGAAGAGGGATAGTAATAGCAAAAGAAGGATTTCAAAGGAAAAGGAAACTATTTTGTGGACCGAAAGCAAAGAATTGAGGACGGGATTACCCAAACGTTAAATATGCAGTATAGCATTATATGGATCTGAGCTTTGGTCCATCGAGAAGGAAGACAGAGAAAGGATAGAAGCACTGGAGATGTGGATATGGAGAAGAGTGAGTTGGAAAGATAAAGCAAGAAATGAGGAGGCGATAAGGAGAGTAGGCGAGGAAAGGGTTTTGATAGACATTATGGAAAGAAGAATTGGGTTGGGTCCTGAGAGGAGAGAGCTACTTAGAAACTGAAATAGAAGGAATGATAGAAGGAAAGAGGAATGAGAAGAAAGCTGGACAGCATAAGAGAAGAGGATGAAATGTGAGAATGAAGAGAGTATCGGAAAGAAGCGAGGGTTAGAGGAAACACATGAAGAAACTCTGCCAATTTGGCAGATAAGCACGTATGATGATATATAATAATTTATGGAGTTTACGTCTGATGTTTCAGAAGATTTTTTTGTCGCATTTTCTCGATGATTTACTTAAATAGTAATTGTGTTGCTTCTGCAATAAGTTTCCTCTACTTTATGACGAGCGATCCGAGTTTTTCGAAATATTCCCAGGTGTGTTGCTTCATCAGCTATTCGTGGAAATATCAGCTATCAGAAATATGTCAGCTATTCGTTAAAAATTTAAACAAGTACTTTAATTTTAGATGAGATAATCGAATAACCTATTATAAGGCTACACCCATGATCCTACAACTTTACTGTATAAATTTTTATTAGTGTTACCACGAAGGTGATAGAAAGCTGATCGAGGGAGAATGATTGAAAATATCTCACATTTCTTTTTTTGATGTAATAATTAAATAATTTAATCTATATATGCGTAAGTATAGATGGATAGCAAGATACTCAATCTAAATAGAGATGCACAAACGAGCATATAATATGGATATTTAAATAATTGTCATAATATGTAAATTCCTAGGATATTACGAGGGAGAAATCAAAAGAATTCGTTGCTTTAATGCAATAATTTTATTGATTTATTGATTTTACTCAATGTTAATCTTTGACGATGAAAGTATATTATTCATGCAAAATTAGTCCAAATGCACGATGAGTTTCTGATATATCGTGAACAATTCAGTATCGTAGCGTATTGTAGTAAACATACAAACGCACACATACACAAAGTTTCAGATAAATATTCTCCATGATTTTTCCCTGTGAATATCAGTGGTTCATCGATAAAATTTTGTTGAAAATTTGTTACACACGTCAGCAGTCACACAGACACGATCCGACCATAGAGTCGCTCTCTTATCCTTCCATTCGAGCCGACTAAAAACGCGTTTTTAGAGTAAAAGCGTCGAATAAGCGGATAGCATATGCCAGGAGACGTATCGCAAACGCCACCGTCGTTTGGTCACGCAGATGTCTTCTAAGCAGTATCGTTAACGTGACAATCGATTCGCGGAAGGCGAGAAAGAATTCAAGTCACGCGTGCCTCGCCGCCGACTACTCCCGCTCTCCATTTCCCTTTGTTTATGTTTCTTCGCTCTTTATCTCCTTGCTTATCTCTCGTGCTATTTATTTCTCTCTTTCAGTCCAACTCTTATCTTTCGCTGTGTGTGCAAATTCTGCTTTGCAAGCGCTTTCTCACAGTCTTTCGCCGTATATAACCAGTTCAGTGACACCGGGACCTCATGTTGGAACTCTTTCATGCATATTTGGGCGGATGTCAACTCAAAAGACTCCATATCAGCGGAATTTAATAGCGTACTGCATTCATTTCCAAGTTTCTTTCCTCTATGGAAGTCATCTATGGAGTTTCTCAAAATCATTCGCTTCCGATTTCTTTTAAACCTTTCAAACATCTTTTGCAGCCCCAAAGATTTTCATAGTGACGACTGAACACTATGCATAAGAGTTTTTCGTTCGTTAGGATCGGACAAATCTTTCGCTTTAAATTTCGCGAAAAATAATACTCACCTTTCAAGGCAAAGCCCTCAAAGATCGCACTCTATTCTAAAATCATTGTTGTCGATAAGCTACAGCTAAATATATAATTAAATTACAGTGAGCGCTACTTATTGGGCTAGTATTTCTCCTTAGATTACCATTAGATGGAACAATCACTTCGGAAAGTAACAAATGAATCAACGTCTTACTGTTAAAAGCGCGTCGACAACTGAGGTAATTTCCCACGTAGACCATCACCGGGAATCGAACCCGGAACTACTTTCACCGAAACAGAACGCGTTGCCTACTCGGCAATGCGGGAGCCCTAGGCAATAACGTTGGAGAAGGATGGGAAAGAGTAAGAGATTGATTAGAAATAATAGATTAGATCAGGTTTATCAAAGTAGGTAAGAAAAAGAAGGTTCGAATAGGGCTGTTAATGAAATAGAGGTTTAAAAATACTCCGTAAGTCTTTCGGCAAGCGGAACTCGCGCTCAAAGACAAACGAGAAGCTCCGGATTAGCGATTTCTGGGAAGTCCCAATGATCATTTCAAAAACAAAGCCTCCATCGACAGGGGGTCTCCACAAAGGAAGTAAATAGAAGAGGTGAGTGCTCGGGCTTTTATCTTTTCTGAAGGTAGCGGGGGATTAAGTGTGGGTGGAGGAGGTGTGGGTGGGGTTTTTCTGTTGTCGCGTCTGTAAGGAGGGTGAGGGCTCTTTCATTTCGGAGGGCGGTGAAGCCTTTATCTTATGTGAAGGCGTGGGGTCGAAGAAGTGGGTGGGGTTTTTTCGTTATGATGTCTGGAAGGAGAGTGAGGGTTCTTTCCTTCCTCTCTGAGGAGTGTGTAAAGAGGGGAGTTCGTATTGGGTCTAAGTCGTTATTCATTAGCCTGCTTCAGTTCTTGTGAATGAGAATACTTTCATAAGCAGCTAGTTAGGATTTTTTTGTACGGAAGTCTTTAACTTAAGGTTGTCATGATTAATCTGGTTGTTTCTGAAGTGAGCTAAGTGTTCTTTAAATCTGGTTAAATAGCATAGTAAAAATATCTTGGGGAGAAAATGCTTGATTTGAGAATTTAGAACGCTACAATTCTAGACTTGGTGTCAGAAGATAAGCGCGAAACGGCCCTTGGAGCTCTTTAAACCTCTAATTCTTCAACAGCCATGTTCCAATTTCTTTCCTGGATCTAAGCTGTCAACTAATTGCGGTAGTCAACTAACTTCCCTTGATTCTTCGATCACAAAGGTTTGCCGAAAAGTCAAAAGTAAAAAGAAATGCCATAGCAAATGAAAAGCGAAGTGATATCATGCTCTATTTTTAACGGTTTGTAAGCTCGGTTTTCAACATATTTTCCTCTCGGAAATAAGTACGAATAACCGGACGAGAAGCGCGTAGAATGCAATCGAAAGAGGGAGATGAAATTAAAAAAGTTTTGCGCATTCCAAAGAGAAATAAAACCTTTGGGATGAGATCGGAGCGTGACAAAATACACGCGCAAAAGATTCCCATCAATATTTATGACCACGTACATTGGAGAGTTGAATTAAGTTTTTCTGCATGCTGCGTAGATGGCTGTTATTTTTTCCCGGATCCATACGTGAAGTGGATTCGAATATTGCGGCGAAGGAATGCAGCGCCGTATTTATCCGAAGTTCGTCCGCTTTTCTGAGTTTTGAAAAGTTTAATGCGTTCTGGTGATGGAATTTCTCTTGCAAGTTTAAGGTAAGATCACGTGATGTAAATTTTAAAACTACTCTACTGCTTGGGAGGATCTTTATGTCTCAAAAATAGGTGGATCGTAGGTTATACGAGTACCATATATAACATCATCCTACTGTCGGATTATTACGAATGCTCAAGTTTGGAGTTGAATTCAAATTCATATCAATTATTAATTCGAATTTGAAAAATCCGATTATTTCAATGATACGATAGATTCACAATTTGGATTCACTAATTTACCTTTTATTCAACTCCAAACTCGTGTATCCTGAATAAAAACTCTCACAGTAGTTATAAAAACAGTTTCCATCAATTAAGTTCACTCACTATTTCTATCGAGGTACTACATATCATTGGCAGGTGGGTTATTTATTTTCTTTATAATTTCTGTCCAAAGACCAGTTGGATCTCAGCGCCTATAAACCACTTATTATAAGGAACGAGAATGAAGTTTTTTAGGCAAGATGAGGAATGAGGTAATTATCCCTTGCTATCTTAACTGACAATGAGCCAATGTGCTGTCAAAAAAATGAGTACACCTAAACTAAGATTGATTTTAACGGCACCCAAACCGATTGAGCAATTTTCTTGGTAAGGGGTAATCGAGATACATGCACCTTTTCATTAGGAGATAAGAATACCAGCCAAAGCATTCTGGGAAATTCACCAGAAGGAACTTACAGATTAAGCAGATGTTGTGGTTCCGTTTGGCAAAGATTGTGTACTCCACGAAAAAAGAATTAATCGTCTCAAGGAAATGACTTGTAGAAGAGAATTTCTATTTTTTCTACTTTATCTCACAAAGCGTTGGAGATGCAAATGAAATCTTTAGTAAACCAAATGTTATGGTGCCCAACCTGCACCGTTCCAAATGCTACTAGCAGAGTAAATACGTAAGTTTAAATTGACTACGATTAAATCTTGAAATGTATTTCCTTGCTTTATCCATCCACCGATATGTTAGAATGCTAAAACGGCCTAAATTGGGTGAAAATAAGAGGAAGTTTATGTATTCGAATCTGTTGAGGCTGTTTTCTCGGTAATTTTACTCTAATAACATTCGGTAGGCCTATTTCGGTAAATTGCATTGAATTTAATTAAAATACATTTTCACGCAAAATATTAAGAGTAGGCGAGTTAATAATTAATAAACTTTATTAGTATATCTAAACTGAACAAGATGCCATTTTTTACTACCCAAAAAAGTAAACACGTCACAATGAGGACTTTTAAATTCTACCATAGTTTGAGAGAAGTGAAAGATCATTTTCTGTCAAAGAAGAGTTTATCTGAAATATGAGGTTAAATATTGACGTTTCGGAGTTGATAATAGATTGTAACATACTATGTTAAAACCAAGATTGATTTTAACAAAACCAGCACAACCCAATGCATAGTTACATTATCTTCTAAAACTAGGGTACAACAACTCTGAGTTGAGTTGCTTTCGTTGCATCTTTAATAATCATGGAATCTTGATGAGTAGGAGAGAATAACAGAGATGAGTTAGAACCTTCGTGAGTTTCATTTTTCATAAAAGTAGGTGGGTTGGATGGGTTTAATGCATTTCCCTCTTTTATAATGTCGCTAAATGGGCGATAAAAACCGAATTAGAGTACCGTTGTCGCCGATAACGGACCAAATCGCGGTCGTGGTGGAGAAGATATGTGAGATGAGTTGAGGATGATGTGTTCCGTCATCGGTAATTACCCGGAAAAAAAGTTGAAAGCGTCATGGTGCATATTTCCCTCGGCGTATGAATACAGAGACTTTCTTTCCATCTTCCTCATAGCGTAGGGCCACAATATATGGGCCTCAACCTGCTTTAACAGCGACATCGTTATTCCGGGGCCCCGATGTATAGAGGCGCCCGCATGCGCTTAAAAAATAAACTGTGGGACTACGTCGAAGCTTCCGCTTGCTTGGATAGACTTTTTGAAAAATGCCCCCTCTCCTTTCCCCTTTTTTCCCCTTTTATCCTCCTCTTCCATGCCTCTTTTCCGTTTCCCCTTCATCCCTTTCCGTTTCAGCAGGATGTTTTCCTCGAAAAAATAACGATGATTTATCCCTTCCGATGAAATGCGTCGCTAAACGAAACGTTACTAGGTGGGCGATTCCGAAGAACGACGGTCTCCTGCAGAAAGGAATTCGTTTTCGAGGATAAAAACCACTTCTCGCGAGCGCTTTGATCATTTCTGTTGCCACGGATCTTCTTAGAGCCGAAAAATGCACGAAAGATGTGAAACTCTTTATATTTACTCAATTTATATTTCATCTCACAGTATTCTCGAACAACTTGTTCGACATTCTCACGATACCACAGTCGGGACGGAGAGCGAGCAAGATTGGACGATCAGACCAAAAGATAATCCACCCTTGGCCAATCTTTCATGTCACATCTATCTACATGTATCACCGCCGAGTGAGCACCTTTTTGAGTTAGTCTGTGAGGAATAGATATCTCATTTAGGGAAACCTAAATCGTTTAATTGTTTATAGTGCGGTCTTAGGTACCGTTGACACCCTATTCGGATTATATTAAGGGAACATTAAAAGGCCCCAATGTTGGAGATCCAAAGACTCAGAAGGTATATTTGATATGGTAATAAACGATCCCATTGTCCAATTCTTGACTTCAAGTTCCCTACACTCTAAGTTTCTTTGGAAGTAGATAGTGAATAATATAAGGGAACTCTGCGATAAAGTTAATTTTAACAAGCTGTTATTGCTTGAAATTATAGAGCCTATATCAAATACCCAGTAGATAGCAATTTGGATGTAAACGATAAGACCGTTTAAGGGCCAATACAAACAAAGCATATAGATAGATACGTATGTATAAAAAGAAAGAGATTGGTTTGATGGTAAATAGTATATTTCCACAAATTTTCTATTTCCAGAGTGCTAATGTATATTCATCAATAAATACTCGCAAGGGAAAAAACAAATACCCAACGCAGTTGCGTACGGGAAATCTAAAGCCTTCTTATTCTTGAGAATTCTCGTCATAGACACAAGTACGCCATGAGCATGCCGAAACTTTCGAATACTGCCCGATTTTTCTAATACTTTGCGGAATTGATAATGCGGTCGTCAGTTAGGCATCTATTTCAGTTACTAAACGATTAACTCTAAGAGAAAGATATGGAATTGGTGTGCTGTTCGTATGCTTCCTAATAATTAAACTTCGTAAATACTGCTGTAGCAAGCAAAATTTAAGTGATAGCAACGCAAATTTTTATTTTTTTATTTTCCCTTGTAATACGAATCGTGGGCTCCCGATAACCAAGTGGGAAACGCGCTCGACTTCAGTGAAAGCGGTCCGGGTTCGATTCCCGGTGAGGGCCTACGTGCGAAATGACCTAAGCTGTCGAAGCACTTTTCACAATACTACCACTCCTATGAATCATGTGGAGATAAATATTTGCTGAAATCTAAAAACAGTAAAATTTGCGATTGACTTTCATAGCCTTAACAATAATAATAATTTATTTATTTATACAATTACTACATTAATGTTCCGTCAGGCCTGTTGCCTGTCGACGGGACATATATAAAAAACAATTTTTATCCACAGGAAATGAAAAAAATTCTAGTTAACATAAAGCAGCCTGAGCTCAGATGAGCTAAGAAGAGTTGCTCCACAATTACAAGTATATACTGTATAAAAGTTTAAAAATATCATAAAAATATATGTACTCAGTTTTGCCAAGAAAAAGACAAAAATATTACTTGGCAGTATCCGCCAATATATTGATATGCAATCAAAACTCTCACACAGTACACAATCAATAACAGTAAACAAAAGGAATATGTAAACAGAAACACAAGATATCATCATAAGCCAATTACACCTCAGAAGACATATATTTTAGTAATACCTTTTTGACAGATTTCATGAAATTATTTCTATTACCATTACAGTATGCATCAATTTCAGTCTTATGTTTATTTAATAACTTAGGTACTAAATATTTAAGTTCTTTCTCACCATATTTATTGTTAACTTTAGGCATAACATAATAAGATTCTATGATCATTTTCCTTTCTTTTGACACTTGTCTCAGCTTCGTAGGACCATTATTTCTAATTTAATTTTGTAAAAGAAACAACCTCAGCAGGTAACGAAAACCTATTTTACGTACATTTCTTATGGAAAAGTATACTAACTGATTATCATCGAAAAGTCGATCTCTAAGTCAAGCCGTTTCTGAGATAAATTGTGGACGGACGGACAGACATTTACTTTTTATGTATTTTGAATTATCAATCATAATGAACGATTCATTTAGTTACATCCTTTTCCAAAACAATTCAATCTCATCGCTATATCAATATTTTTTATGTCATTACGGTATTTTTTAATTTCAAAGACAGTGAGTTTCAAGATTGTCAATGAGTTAGTTGTACAAATAGGCGGTTAATTTGTTTAAGCAATACAAAAATGTAAATGCTGTAATAAAACATCTTGAGTTAAAAGATGAGCCCGGGTGTTATTTTCATATTTGAAAGGCCTCATAAATTTAGGCACATGTGATTGTATCCACATTGCGCATTGTTTTTATCCAAGAAAAATATGTTTTCCAGCTGATTACTTCATCGAGGTTATTCTTAGCGGTCTAATTTATATACATTGTAATTCATCACATCCTTTCTCTATGAAATCTGGATGTAACTGCTTTTCAAGAAGTAAGATGGAAAGGACATAGAGAAATTAACAAAAGGACCTTTGCCTTCTATTATAGTGATAATATGGAAAGGAGGAGGTGGAATTGCACAGTTTTTTTTATCCAAGAAAATGAAAAATACTATTTTGGGATTTCAAGCAGTAAATAAAAGAATTTACAAACTACGTATTTAGGGGAAGTTCTCCTATATCAATTTCTTAATGCATATGCCCCAACTGAAGAAGCAAAAGAAGATACGACGATTTTATTGGGAGATTTGGACAGAGAATGCAACAGTATGGCAT
>KZ308997.1:26521-64018 GCA_000376725.2 Ladona fulva
CAATGCTTTTCAAATTAAATGCAACTGTTAATCCTTTCTGAGGCCATAAAATATAATTTAACTATACTCTTATGAGAAATCGAGTTCGATGATCAGTACAATGAGGTATAGTTATCAATAATAACATAGTTGTAGAAATTGAACAGCGAAGTCCTATTCCATTACGAAAAGAGATTGATAAATTAAATACTCCAAGATTTTAGGCAATGTTAGTTGACTATGTGAGACAATGAGATAATGGTGCATTTATTGGTAATGTTTTAACATAGAGTACATTTTGGACTAGAAATTTACCAAAAATAATTCATTATTGAAAAAATCTGAGTAATATTGCACCCTGTTTTAGAGAATTGGGTGGATAACAAATGGATGGCATGTCATTTAACTTAATCCCAGCTGTTGTCAGTTTTCTATTGTCAGTCTAATTATTACTATTAAAATACCTATTTATTTGTCATTTTTAAGGGCATCGTCTTTGTCTGTCCTAATTTAAATGATAAGGTTAATGAATGCATCCATACTTTACATTTTTCAATCTTCCACTCCGCTTATTGCTCTTGCATTTCAATCGAATACCTCTTTGAATGTGAATGCCACTCTTTACTCTATACTTAAACTAGAGAGTGCGACGAACATATGTGAAACCAATGTGCGAAAATTACACCAGAAAATACCAAACCCAAGAACTTACAACCAAATTTGTTGCATACTACCTAATATTATACTAGTAAAACTGTTAACGAAACATGAATGGTACCCGGCAGAGCTTGAATTTTCGAAAGGATGGAGTGTAGCAGCTACGTTGCTGTCGAGGAAAAAAACCAAAAATATTGTAGTACGTAATTTGATTCTCAAGCTATGGCGTATTCATCAATCGATGTGAATATTGTGAATATATATCTCGCAGGAAACACGAAAGTTTTAGATAATTATGAGTGAGTTCCTGTGTTATAAACGCTTTAGAAGTGAACACCCGCATCGCTAAGAAGTGAAAACCCCGCAGTTGCACCATTTTTTAATTAATTATTTATCCTATTCATCCCAAAAACTTATGCTAGACATATGAATTATATCAGTGGCAAAAACAATTGGCTATAATGGTTCGGAGGAAAACGTGGCTATGAGGTTAAAATTTAGCTTATAAAGTGTGACTACCCATAGGATTACCGAAAAAAGCGTCTCCAGTGTAAATCATCACAAGCGCGCTGTATCTCAAACTGACGGTATATAAGATTCAAATATCGATTGGGTGATTAGCTGGTCCGAAGCCTCTTGCGTCCAATCGTGATTGCCCCAAGTTTCTTGTAAATAAATATGCCCGAACTGACGTACGATCCCCGAAAGATCGTGCCTCTCTGTACAGAGGTGACTATGACCAGCTTTTTGTTTTCATCGACATGATATACAGACAGTAATTGTAGTGAGCCTCCAGATCGCAGTCAGACTCTGATACGTTGGACTTCGATGAAAGTGATCCGGGCTTGAATCCCGGTGAGGGCTCACGTACGAAATAACCTTAGCTATCAAGGCACTTAAATAAAAAAAAATGCTTCCAATACTTTCAGCGTAGTTATAATGCTTTGAGTAGATACAGTTTTCAAGTGCTTGCAATAAATGCAGAAAACGAAGACGATGTTGGAGTCCAAGATTAATGGTTTTATTTCCTTTATTATTGCCTTCCAAGAAGTATCGCCGTCGCATATTCAGTTTAATTGGTTTATTAGATACAGTAAAACCCGTTTAAGACGCTCCCGCTGAAAATGTTATACCATTTAAGACAGGATTTTCTCCCAGTCCCTACCACACGAATCACATGGTAAAAATACTGCTTGAGACGCTCTGCTTTCCGTTTAAGACGCGAATTTTGCCCGTCCCCAGATCCGCTACATCCCGCATTAACCGAAATTTTAATTATCATATTTAAAGGATCTGGATGTACATTTATAGGAATTAAAATAATATTATACTGAAAAGAAAATGACCGAATTATTTCTAATAGTTATTAGTTAAATTAAGGAAGAATCGTATGCATATGGAATATTTTTCTGTATTCAGAATCTCTTTTTTATCATTTCTTTGTCATGAAACGTCATAGTCAGATTTCGCAGTATTATTTCTGTGACGGACGAAATTTTGCTATTTATAGATAATTGTCCTTCTCACCCAAAATGGAGCCGAGAAACATAAAAGTTAAATTTTTTCCCGCGAAATCACAAGTGTGCTGCAGCCACTTGACCAGGGTATAATCAAAGGCGCGAAGAAGAAATACAGAACGCTAATAGTTTGACAGTATTTACGCCTTTTGGATCAGCCCAATTTTCGCATATCTGACGTAAAAATAAACGTGCTTCATGCAAGGCACCGCGTCTTCTCTTCCTGGAATGAGGATAGAGCAACCTGGTAATTTTGAAAATTTCGTTGAAGTTGATAATGGCTTAGTTACTAGTGGGTTGCAAGCAGTCGAAGATATTATACAACAAAAGGGAGCTGACACTGACTCTGAAGTAGAAGAAGACAAAACCCTTCCACAAAGTGTGAAGAAATCTGAGGCTATGGATGCAATCGTGACTCTTCGACATAGTTTTGGGGTTCCACGGCAAACTTTGGGGGCAAATATTGAATGATGACTTCTTCCACTGAACTGGCACGTAAAATATAATTCCTATTTAATAATAGTAACAAATATAATTAATTAGACAATAAACCAAACTAAGAGAATTTCACTTTCAAAATCTTACTTTTTCTATTATTTAGATAACCGTAAACAGAATAAATCACACATAAATGTACATACATCACTCGCTAAGTAATCATAATTTTTCATTATTTGTAGTTTGAATCACTATCCACATTCAATTCTTATTCATTCTTTAATTTTTATACTTTTAAGTAGTGATACTGGTCGTAGATATCTGTCTTAATGATCTGGGTTAAGCGGGACCCAGGTTAGAACTACATTTTTAAGGGGTTCAGAACGTATTGGGATTGTGTTATTATAGGTGAACTAGCCTTTAAAGTAAATTTGAATAATAAAGTTAATGGATACATTCATAACTTACAATTCTGCATCTTCCTCTCTGCTAAAATTAATATGTTCAATCCTCACTTGGTAGAATGTAGTAGAAACCATCTTAAATGAAACACTTCGTAACTTCCACAATATATTTTCCGTTCAACGTGCTACCATCTTCAAGTGAAGAATACAGAAATTTTGGACCTTCCCCTCCTCTCTCATATATATGTCCAAAATTTTTGTACTCTTCACCTGAAGATGTCAACACGTTGACGAAAATATATTGTGGAAGTTACGAAGTGTTTCATTTTAGTTAGTAGTAGTTATAGTTAGTTAGTTAGTTATAGTTTTTTCCTCTCTGCTTACTGTTTTTGCATTACAATGGAGTACCTACCTCTTTGAATATGAACGCCTCTTCATATATAGAATGTACAATAACTTAAGGGATCCCTATGTTCGAAAATTACAGCCGAAGTTCCAAGAAAGTACTAGTAGTACCATTGTTAAAAGTGCTTCGACAGCTTAGGTCATTTCGCACGTAGGCCCCCACCGGGAATCGAACCCGGGACCGTTTTCACCGAAATCGAACGCGTTGCCCACTTGGCTATATTTGCTATGTAAATTGTTCTTGTTTTGCCTTTCAGATCTCTTTAAACTGCCTTCTCCTTAAATTTAGCTAACTATCTGTAGGTTTCGCAGGTTTTTCACACCCCCCTTCTTGTGGGCGTTTTTCTGCTGTGGTGTATTTATTCCTAAGCGCAAACTTAGGTTTTTAAACCCACTAAGTAGTTTTCTTCCGTGCTCTTTCTTTTTCATGCTGTATCTTTCTTTCATAATCTGTATGACAAAGGGTTAGATGTAAGAAGAGACTGTCTAGTCTCAATCTCGCCCTAATAAGGACGTTTTATATTATTATTATTTCTTTTTTCTCGCCACAAAGTGACGGTGTCATGGGAACGGACTGATGTCAAGTTCCATATATTAACAAAGATAATTAGTCTTCGTTTAAAAATGTTCTGATTAAATGGCAGGTATCCAGAATGACTGATTTTTTAATGATATGTAGGTTAATTTCAGCCTTTAGCTTCTCTATACTGGCTGCCAATGTTCTCGGTATTACCCCTGTTGTGGATATGACTATTGGAATTATTGTTACACTTTTTAATTTCCATTGTTTTTTTAAATTCTGTTGCAAAATCGGTATATTTCGTAATTTTGCTTGAGAAAGTTCTTTGAAGATTAGAGTTGAGGGTTACTGCAATGTCAATTACTATACCTTCCTGTTTAATTTTGTCAATTATTATTATTATTTCTTTTTTCTCGCCACAAAGTGACGGTGTCATAAGCGCTACCTTACTAAATCTGGAATTTTCTGAACGAGGGAGAGTAGAATATACGTTGCGCTTGAGGAATAAACCAGAAAAATTGTCGTACGTACATTAAGTCTCAACCTATCGCGTATTGATCTCAGCATTCTTTCGGGTTTCACCGCGTTGAAATAACTGGTACTGACGACGTTTCGCCAACGTTCCAGTGGGCTTCTTCAGGTCGAAGTTCGACCTGGAGAAATATATAATAATATATATCTCGAAATATATGGAATATATATATATATATCTCGAAATAAACATGAAAGTCTAAGATAATCATGAGTGACTTCCTGGGTTATAAAAGGCTGTAGAAGGGGAAACCCGCATTGCATTCAGTTGTACTATATTTTATGTTTTATTTACGCGATTCAACCATTCGTCCCACAAACTTACGCTTTGACATATCAATTATATCAGTTGCAATAACAGTTGGTTGTAATGGTTTGGAGGACAATACGGCTATAAGGTTAAAATGTAGCTTATAATGTATGACTACCCTTAGGATTCCAGCAAAAAAAGCGTTTCTAATGTAAATCATCACAAGCGCGCTGTATCTCAAGCTCACGGTATATAAGATTCAAACATCGATTGCATATTTAGCTGGTCCGAAGCCTCTTGCGTCCAATCGTGATTGCCCCAAGTTTCTTGTTATAAATATGCCCGAACTGACGTACGATCCCTGAAAGATCGTGCCTCTCTGTACAGAGGTGACTTTGACCAGCTTTTTGTTTTGATCCTCCAAATAGCCTTTAGACTTTGATGCGTCGGACTTGAATCCTGGTGGGGACCCACGTACATACGAAACGACCCTTTAAAGCACTTTCATTTCACACGCTAGGACATATAAATTATATCAGTATCAAAAACAATTGGTTATAATGGTTCGGAGGAAAACATAGCTATGAGGTTAAAATGTAGCCTAGAAAAGGGTGACTACCCTTAGGATCATAGAAAAAAACGTTCCCACGTAAATCATCACAAGCGCGCTGTTTATCAAGCTGATGGTATATAAGACTCAAATATCGATTGGTTGTGTAGCTGGTCCGAAGCCTCTTGCGTCCAATCGTGTTTGCACCAACCAGATTTACAGACAAAATTCGCCCGAACTGATGTACGTTTACTTACGTTTACGTGCCAATTTGTACAGAGGTGACTTTGACCAGCTTTTTATTACTATCTCTGTATATTTCTTAAACGTATTCAAGTAGCTGGTAAAGGAATACTATACTTAGTACGCTCCGCAGAATATTTCTATTACGTTCGGTTTCAGCCATCGCTAGGTACATATATACCTAAAACAAAGCATATTTAAAGGAAAGAGGGTATACAGAGGTGTTAAGGGAAGATTTTTTATGTATTTGGGCACGAGAGAGGATTTCGGAGAGGGAAAGGATTCCAAGGATGGAAAAGAAGAGGGGAAAGTTTAGGGAAGTTGTAGATGTTCGTAATGTGATTCGTACGGGAAAGGATTTCTATTATTTCCAAAGAACTTATATTTGTTTCCGTTTGGGACGTGATGTAGTAATTTCCCTTCGAAGGAGCTGGAGTGGACTCCATTTCGCGAATGCCAAACCTTGGGTCTCCAATAGGAAACAACGTTGGTGCTCTACTCTCCTTATTTTTAGATATCACCCACTCTAACCACAGTACGAGGACGAACAATCGGTTGTACCGATTACAGTGCGTTGTTATCGGTACAACCAATCGGTACAACCGATTACAGTGCGCTGGTTGGTGGTGGTTGGTGCGTTGGTTGTACCGATTACAGTGCGGTGATTCTTTTTTGGTGTCTTTACCTTGCGAGGGTTGTTTGGGTGTAGAAAGAAGAAGAGTGAAGAAGTTTTGGGTGAAGAAGTTAGAAGACTTCTTTCGTGTCCAGAAGGGGGAAGCTAGCTAACTTATAAGAAACATTTCCCAGAAAAGGCAATTCAACCTGTTTCTGCTTTGTAGAGTCAACGGGCGTTAGGGAAGGAAAGTATATGCTTGAGAGTCTTTTGTTCCTTTTAATTAGGGTATTTTCTTCCATTCCTTCTTCGTATTCGTTGTTCTTTGCCATTTTCTTGCTGCTTTTCCATTCCTCGTTTTACATAATTTTATATTAAGTTAGTATTGTCAGCCGATATATTAGCACAGATGCGAAAAATTATTAAAAGTGAATTCAGTATGTCAATTTATAAGGTTTATCTACTTTTCATTCAGAGGAATAACATTTATCGAAGATGTTGCAGGTATCGCGCGACCTTCAACTTGTCACGTGATCAATGGTCAAATGGTCGTGTCAGTCATTAAGGACTACAAATACTGCGCGTAGTAAAGCAATTTCCAATCAGTTGCTAGTAAGTAGCGGTAATAAAATCTTTCTTTGCGTCTCGGCAATAAACTGTAAGTGAGTATATTTTTTAGAAAAAATTATGGCAGTAATAATTTACAGATTCAATACTGTGTTTGTTTGTGTAGAATGTTGAGATGGGGACCGAAAACCCTTATGAGCATAAACCACACTGAGGGTTTAAAATAGGATAGAAATAAATGATTGCAAAAAGATATACTCGTTTTATATTGATTTAAGCAGAATTTGCTGTTTCAGAATAAATAATTTTGATTTGATAAGATTCCAGAGAGAAATAAAGTTTTCGGGCGTTTTGGTTTCCGTGAATTAATCTTATTACCCCACCCTCGTTACGACCCCGTATGAATACTAGCGGGAGGAATTATACAAGTACTTGCGAAGGCGTAAAGGGGATAGGAATTATGTTCGCGCAATAAATTCTGCAGACGGAGACAATATAACGCAAAATAGGGACATAGCGGAAGAATTCAATAAATGGTTCTCAAAAGTCTTTAACAGAGGCCAACAGGGAGTTGACGAATCATCGAGGGAAGAGAACGTTCTCGTAGGAGATAGCCGTCCAAATTATTTGGAAATTTCAAATCCTATCATTTTGCGAAAGGTTCAAAAACTAAAAAATAGGAAATCGAAGGGTCCTGATGATATTCCCAGTGATGCGATAAAGTTGGGTAATAATGCAATTGTTCCTTATCTAAAAACACTTTTCATTGCCACGCTAAATAACAAATCTATTCCAGTTGATTGGACGAAAGCGATCGTAATTCCAATACACAAAGGAGGTTTAAAATCGTTGTTAGATAACTACAGACCGATTAGCCTAACGTCACAGGTTTGCAAAGTAATGGAGAAAATTATAGCTGATCACATTCGTAAATTTTGGAAAGAAAACGACTGGCTAAGTAAGAGACAACACGNGCACCAACCAGATTTACAGACAAAATTCGCCCGAACTGATGTACGTTTACTTACGTTTACGTGCCAATTTGTACAGAGGTGACTTTGACCAGCTTTTTATTACTATCTCTGTATATTTCTTAAACGTATTCAAGTAGCTGGTAAAGGAATACTATACTTAGTACGCTCCGCAGAATATTTCTATTACGTTCGGTTTCAGCCATCGCTAGGTACATATATACCTAAAACAAAGCATATTTAAAGGAAAGAGGGTATACAGAGGTGGTAAGGGAAAATTTTTGATGTATTTTCCCGATGTACGGGAAAGGATTTCTATTATTTCCAAAGAACTTATATTTGTTTCCGTTTGGGACGTGATGTAGTAATTTCCCTTCGAAGGAGCTGGAGTGGACTCCATTTCGCGAATGCCAAACCTTGGGTCTCCAATAGGAAACAACGTTGGTGCTCTACTCTCCTTATTTTTAGATATCACCCACTCTAACCACAGTACGAGGACGAACAATCGGTTGTACCGATTACAGTGCGTTGTTATCGGTACAACCAATCGGTACAACCGATTACAGTGCGCTGGTTGGTGGTGGTTGGTGCGTTGGTTGTACCGATTACAGTGCGGTGATTCTTTTTTGGTGTCTTTACCTTGCGAGGGTTGTTTGGGTGTAGAAAGAAGAAGAGTGAAGAAGTTTTGGGTGAAGAAGTTAGAAGACTTCTTTCGTGTCCAGAAGGGGGAAGCTAGCTAACTTATAAGAAACATTTCCCAGAAAAGGCAATTCAACCTGTTTCTGCTTTGTAGAGTCAACGGGCGTTAGGGAAGGAAAGTATATGCTTGAGAGTCTTTTGTTCCTTTTAATTAGGGTATTTTCTTCCATTCCTTCTTCGTATTCGTTGTTCTTTGCCATTTTCTTGCTGCTTTTCCATTCCTCGTTTTACATAATTTTATATTAAGTTAGTATTGTCAGCCGATATATTAGCACAGATGCGAAAAATTATTAAAAGTGAATTCAGTATGTCAATTTAAAAGGTTTATCTACGTTTCAGTCAGAGGAATAACATTTATCGAAGATGTTGCAGGTATCGCGCGACCTTCAACTTGTCACGTGATCAATGGTCAAATGGTTGTGTCAGTCATTAATGACAACAAATACTGCGCGTAGTAAAGCAATTTCCAATCAGTTGCTAGTAAGTAGCGGTAATAAAATCTTTCTTTGCGTCTCGGCAATAAACTGTAAGTAAGTATATTTTTTAGAAAAAATTATAGCAGTAATAAGTTACAGATTCAATACTGTGTGTATGTGTGTAGAATGTTGAGATGGGGACCGAAAACCCTTATGAGCTTAAACCACGCTGAGGGTTTAAAATATGATAGAAATAAATTATTGCAAAAAGATATATCTACTCGTTTTATATTGATTTAAGCAGAATTTGCTGTTTCAGAATAAATAATTTTGATTTGATAAGATTCCAGAGAGAAATAAAGTTTTCGGGCGTTTCGATTTCCGTGAATAAGATTATTATTACCCCGCCCTCGTTACGACCTCGTATGAATACTAGCGGGAGGAATATTAGAAGGGTACAATAATTACTTTAGTCATCAACATCATCAAAATATCCTCCTTCAAATTTCCAGTGTACTAAATTTCTCAATTAATAAACACAATCCAGAGAATATTTATCCTAACTTCTGCTGCTGAAATTTCAAAAAACCTTGATTTTACCATCGTATTGCTATTCAGAGAGAAATGATTTCCGAGATTTAAATTCTTGCTTTTTCAACGACCCTGAGGGTGGAGGCTGTGATAAAATATTAGCTACCAAAATTCGAAGAAAGTATTTTTTAAGTATGAGAAGCCATAAACATATGAAATGCCGTAAGCGATTCCCTAATTCGGCTGGTTTTAAATCCGCCTAAGTCGTAAGTAGGGCTTCGAACCGCAAGTATTTGCAAACGTCAAACCGGTTCAATTCGTTTCATTTCACTCCGATGAACGATCCCAGAGTGTGGTTGATATTATACGTGGACCTAAAAAGGAAATCCTGTATTTAAATATTTGGTTAAGACTTTCGAAAAAAAAAGATTTTTAAAAATGGGTTAAGATATTAAAAAATAATTGTTAATCTCTTAAATATAACTAGTGTTGCATTTTATTAAAATTCATACCTATGAATTGAACGGTAATATAACGGTTATTTATGGCTTAAGTTAAAATATTTAATTTTTCCGGTTCGGCTCCGGTTTGATACCCTGGTCTTAAAATAATGAAAAATTTGCAATGTAATTATCTTCCACCTGAAGCTGTCAACCAATTGATGAAAGCGTTCAAATAAAACCTCTCGTATGAGATAAAAGATATGTTTGGAAAACATTTTCTTACTCTTTTCAAAAATGTCCCCAAGAATAGATAAATCGTATTAGAAACAATGAGATTACAATTGATGGTTTGGAGGATAATTTGCATTTGTGGTTAAAAAGTAGTTGTTCAAGTTCCCCATTATTTGAAATCTCTGACAAAAAAAGCATTCAATTTTAATCATCATGCACGTGCTATTTCATAAGCAAAAGGTATATAAGGTTCAGATATAAAGACACACATCGGCTGGTCCGAAGCCTCTTGCGTCCAATCGTGTATGCACCCAGAATGTAAGCAAATAACTCGCCCGAACTGACGTACGTCTCCTAACAGAGCGTGCCTATTTGTACAGAGGTGACTTTGACCAGCTTTTTCTTCGTTTACATTTTTTTATTTCTCTTAGATTCGACTGAAATTATACAGCGGAAATTCGTATTGTACTTTTTGAGGTCGTATTTTATAATTTAACGATCCTCCTCATGTGAGAAACCGAATTAGTTGCACAGTGCATAGTTATTAATATTAACATCATAGTTATAGANAACTAACTTTTTTATCATCTTTCATGACGTTCCACAAAGTACAGCTTTGCCACATCAATTTAAAGAAACCAAAGGGTTTAATACGTAATCGACTAATACAAGGAGAATCAGATCATCAGTGAAGTAAAATAAAACTTTGTAAGTTCCACAGCTTGGTTTATTTTCACGGCCGGCTTTGGCCTAATCTGGCCATCATCAGAACCTTATGTGAAACCGGAACCCAGGAACACAATCATCAGGAACTATATTAACACAATCATCAGGGTTTTGTGATCATCATGATTGAAGTCGTGAAAATAAACCAAGCTGTGTAACTTACAAAGTTTTATTTTACTTCACTGTTGTCATGGCATTCCACCAAGTACAGCCTCTACATATTAATTTTATTATCAGATCACTTGATCTAATTTTATAAACACGGGGATTATTCCCATTCTGATTTGTTTTGCGTTGATGTGACGACTATTCAAAGATCTCAACCGAATACAAAAAGCTGGTCATAGTCACCTCTGTACAAAGAGGCACGATCACTAAGTGAACGTACGTCAGTTCGGGCATAAATGTGTTAGCATATGGTTTGGCGACACGATTGGACGCAAGAGGCTTCGGACCAGCCGGGGATGCTGGACGTGACTGAGGCTTATATACCTGTTACATCGTGAATATCACGCTTGCGAGGAGTTGAACTATATTATTAATTATTCACAAGCTCCTGTTAAATATTCAGTCATTATATATTTATTGAATTATACAAGCACGAGTTCCTTCAAACAGTCATAATTGATGTGGTACTTCTGTAATTTTTCTCTGTAATAACAAATAATTTGTTGTTTCCATTATTTATTTCCACGTCATTCTTTCAAATTTGTATCAAAACTTATACCAAAATGAATATAAAATTATCCCAAGGTAGAATGGACTTGAAAAAAGTCACGGGACAGGGAATCGAATCTATCAACGGACAGAGCACCCGACCGGCAATTGGGAGACCCGGGTTCGATTCCCGGTCCCGTCAGACTTTTTTCAAGTCCATTCTTCCTTGGGATTTTTCCTGGGTGCGCACCATCTTGCGCAAAGTCATCCTTACCCGTTTTCCTTTGAATATAGAATTGATCCAATACTTTTTGAGATCATTAAGGCACTGCATATCGTTAGTTTTAAATTAGACGATTAGAAAGTTCTTGATTCCCTCTATATAGATTTAGATTGTTACCCTGCAAGCTGCCAGTGGCGTATGGCAGGGGGTGTATTGTCATCTTACCTAATCTACCCTATTATATTATATATATCTTATTTTAGTCCATTTTTTGAAATATTTTTCATTATATGCATTTTTTTAAGCATGGCTAATTAAAACGTAACTTTATTTTAATTGACATAGTATATCTTACTGATTTTATAGCATAATATTGGAATAATTGTACAATAGTAGTTAGTTGCCATTGGACTTTTAGTCCATCTGTAACACAGGTAACAATAATAATACAATAGAAAAATGCTTGGTGTAGGCACTCATGTTTCTTGCATATAGCTATGTACGTGTTTACAATGCTAACAACTTAACGAAGACAAATTTCGCTGTCAAATACGTACGCTTACTAATACTCTCTTTTTAAGTAACACACTTCTACGATAAACTAATAGGAGAAAAGTATTCTTCCCCAAACGTTCCTACAATTCCTCAACTATCATCAATTTTCGAATAATTTAATAATTAATTTTCTAGCAAAGGCTATTAAGCAGTAATGCATTCAACTATACCTCGTAAGTTTCAACGATACCTAAAATAAATTCTGCTTAATAGAATGATACTATTGACCATCGAATATTCCGCAATAGCAAATATAATTCAGGAATATATTTTGTTGATATTTTGGTATATAAAATCCTTAAAATAAAATATGTTGCGACAGATATGAATCCGAAATTCCTGAAATGCAAAAGATATGATAAAGCAACAGAGTATAAAATGTTATGGGTACAAAATCATCTTGGAAGATGTTATTGTAGTGCCTCTTTAAACACATCGGCTTTGTTTTAATGTAATAAAACTGATAATTATTTTCCTGGAAGAATAATAGAGTTTGTATCACGGATGTAATCAATATGCTCTAGCTTCACTTGGTGGAACGCCATGATGAAATAAATATGAAAGTACTTCGTAGTTTCTACAAGAAATGTTTCATTCGACCGGTTTCGACTCTCGCGAGTCATCATCAGGTTTCAATATTCGATGGGCAATAAATATCATTCTATTAGGTAGAATTTATTTTAGGTATCGTTGAAACTCGAAACTCGCGAGAGTCGAAACCGGTCGAATGAAAAATTTCTTGTGGATACTACGAAGTACTTTCATATTTATTTCTTCTTTATATCACGGCTTCGTTTTAATGTAATAAAACTGATAATTATTTTCCTGGAAGAATAATAGTGTTTATGCCACTGCACGTAATCCCTGTTCTTCATAGCATTTCAAAGCGCATATTTTAGAAGCGAAACGCTTAAGATTTTGGTTGTTTAGGTTTGGTTTTCAACATATGGTTACGTTGTTCCAAACATTTTTGGGTTCGATCATGACTCCAAACCAGGGCATCGAAACTTAGTATTATTCGTTCCTGTATTCATTACGAAATTAAAGTGCGACAGTAATTTACTTCGTAAGCTGACATTTTTGCTATGAATTAAATTATACGATTGATGAACGGTGACTGACTCGAGTCACTAACTTGACTCTCGTGTAGGGTTGAGCAATAGCTATAAACACTTCTCACTCAGTGCTCAGCTGAATGCGGGGCTTGCGAAACAAATGAAGATCTATTGCACAACGACGTGGAAGTAACGGAGGAATAGTTTCCCGCCGGAAGAAATGGTGTCTGCGCAGAACTGCTGTTCTGTTGACAAAATCTGAGGAAATTCTCCTCTGAAATCTTCCGCTATCTTTTGCTCTCACGTTAAGTTACTTTGGCTCTTATGGGGGATTCTCTAATGCAAAAGAGATCCAGAATTTCACCATGGATTGTATTTATAATGCGATAATTAAAGCGCTCCCTTACGCGCATTGTTCTGAAAACGGCCTTAAATGGGATTAAATATCCCAGTATACATTATTCATAAGTCACCTTACAAGTTTCACTGATGATTATTTGGGAGAGGGCTTTGGTTCTCAGATTATTACATCGTGTGTTACAATCACCGTAAATGCTGTATTTAAGATGTTTTCGGGTTTCTCCTGAGCAATACACGAGGATTGAAGGCTTAAAAAAAGCCGAGAAATAACTCGGGAAAAGAAAAGAAGGGACTCTAAGATGAATGCTTTTGAATTAAGTATTTTGAGGGGCTTAAAATTTTTATATTAATCTAACAAAGTTAATAGTGCCTAGATACATTTTATTCCGATAGATACGACCTTTATTCTTGTCATTGCTACTATTATGCTTCCACAGTTTTGATACTACGCCGTTCTCCTATGCATCTTCCAAATTTTACTTTTTCCTTATAAAGTTTATGCACATTTAAAATGTGAAACGTTTTCACCATGGGTAGATTACTAGAAACTATGGTTTGTCGAAATTACATCGACTTGAGTATTTTACAAACTGTTCAATTTCAAAAGTTGCCCATATCATTCTTTTATCTAAGGGTAACTCTTTAAGCCCGACTAATGACGGCTATAACAAAAAAAGTTAATTTTATGGAATACAGAGTTGTAGGACACCACCGTAGTTTGAAATACTGCTGTAAAAGTGATTCGCTTGATTTCTTCCTAAGTTCTGGAAAGATTTTTTTAATACCACCACACTATATTACAATCGATTGTTAAAGTAAATTGAACTTCTATATAGTGAAGCTTCTATATAGTGACTCTAACGTTTAAATATTTGTATTAGCATTCCAGCCTTGCTTTCAGCCAAACATTCATTGGCGAAGCCAGAGAAGTAAGAGTGGAATCCAAAGTTTGAAATACAGAGGAAATTAGAAAAGCAGGGCATTAATACCTATTCAAAAAAGAAGTTTAATATCCAACGGTAAAATATGCAAGCAGAAAATACATAAGTGTAGAGTCATTTTTAAAACTGAGGCTATTATATACAAGAGGATGTATTCTCAGTACAAGAACCTTGAATGACGACATGAAAGAGTCTGCTGTAGCCTAGAATCGAACCCGGATCTCCCACTTTCCGGGCTGGTGCTCTGTCATCTAAGCTACCAGGACAGAGTTTAGCATCGCCCATCTACAAGTACCTTGATCAGGTTATTTATTCTCCACGATCGAGATTCAAACACAGCAATATCAAGGGAAGTTATAATTGGACCAGTGAGCAAGGAGTGATCATAACTAACACAATGACGAACAAATTTCAATTCACTTAATCACCCCATTTGAAGAAGGTTTCAGGCTGTTGAATCATTGAGGATCCATAATCTAAGGAACGTGAATGGAATTTTGAGTTAATCAGAGGAAAACACGTCTTCGCCTCCAAAATGCTAAAGAGACCATCAAAGGAAGTGGAGATGATACAGTAGGAATGACTTATAATAAGTAAAAGTTAACAAAAATGACTTTATAAATGAAAACGGCAATGAAATACCAGGAAATTTCTTCCAATTTTCCATAGAAATACTCGGTAAAATATTTATTTTTCTAAAGATAAACGAAAATTCAAAGTTTTTAATTGGAGAAATGTAGCTGGAACTCAGGAAAGATTTCCTGAGAAATGGAATCATAACAATTTCTTCTGAAGTCGGTGATTTTCTATAGGTGATGCAAATCATTCTTTTAAATTAAGAAAGCGAATAAGGTCGTAACGAGGGTGGGGTAATAAGATTAATTCACGGAAAAAGAAACGCCAGATAACTTTAGTTCTCTCTGGAATCTTATCAAATCAAAATTATTTATTCTGAAACTGCAAATTCTGCTTAAATCAATATAAAACGAGTATATCTTTTTGCAATAATTTATTTTTATCATATTTTAAACCACTGAGCGTGGTTTAAGCTCATAAGGGCATTCTCGGTCTCCATCTTCATCTCAACATTCTACACACACACACATTATTGAATCTGAAACTATTTACTGCTATAATTTTTTATAAAAAATGTACTTACTTACATTTTATTGCCGAGACGCAAAGAAAGATTTTATTACCGCTACTTACTTGCAGCTGATTGGAAATTTCTTTACAACGCGCAGTATTTGTAATCATTAAATCCCTACCCTTGATACCTCTGTATCCCCTCCTTCCTAAATTGCTGTTCTTTTGGTAAAGATGTACCTGACGATGGCATTAGATGTCTGAAAACGGTCGTAATAAAAATATTCTGCGGAGCGTACTAAGTATAGTATTCCTTTACTAGCTACTTGAATACATTAAAGAAATATACAGAGACAGTTATAAAAAGCTGGTCAAAGTCACCTCTGTACAAATTGGCACGTAAACGCAAGTAAACGTACATCAGTTCGGGCAAATTTTGTATGCCTAAGTGGTGCAAACACGATTGGACGCAAGAGGCTTCGGACCAGCTACATGTCAAATCGATATTTGAGTCTTATATACCGCCAGATTGAGATACAGCGCGTTTGTGATGATTTACATGGGAACGTTTTTTTTCACTGAACCTCAGGAAAGTCAAACTTTTTCAGGCTACATTTTAGCCTCGTAGCCATGTTCCCCTCCTAACCATTATAATCGATTGTTATTGATAGTGATATAATTGATAACTCCAAGCGTACGTTTGTGGGATGAATAGCATGTCTAAAAAATTTAAAAAATGGTACAACTGAATGCAAAGCGGGATTTCACTTCTACCGCCTCTTGTAATCAGGAAGTCGTTCATGATTATCAGTAACCTTCGTGTTTCTTTCGAGATATATGTTCCATATATTCACATCAATTGATGGATACGCAATAGGTTGAGACTTAATGTACGTACTACACTTTTTCTGGTTTTGTTCATCAACCGCAGCATAGCTTTTAGAGTCGTGCCCTATTTCCTTCCGAAAATTCCAGCTTTAACCATGGAGTACTTACGTACCTACCGTTAACCGTTTCTTCTTTACTGTGTTATAGTTACATCGTTACAGTTACAAAAGGCACCACATTGGGTTGTACGTTATTGGGTTTGGTATTTGCGGGTGTAATTTTCGCACATCGGTTTTACATATGTTAGTCGCACTTTCTGTTTTAGGTGAAGAGTGAAGAGAGACATTCACATTCAAAGAGGTACTCGATTGTAATGTAAGAGCAATAAGGGGAGTTGGAGATGGAAAATGTTAGGAAATCTTAAAGTATTCAGTTTATCAATCTTTTTTCCTATTGGAGTAGGAATTTACAGTCAAATTGCATAACTATGATGTTAATATTGATAGCTATACTTCATTGTATTGTGCATCGAATTGATTTCTCATACGATGAGGGGTATTATCTATCAATTTGAGGAAAAAATTGCTTTACAATACTATAGCAAATTGTATATGATGTGATGTAAGGGTCTTTAAGTTCACGTAAAAAGAATTTATGTCACATATATCGAGGAGTTGACGTAAATACTGCCAACAACATTTAAACAAAATACTGCCGTCATCCGTGGTTAAACAAAGAGATAACTCACTATAACAGTATTCTACATATTATGCTATCAGTCAGATTGCTAAAATTAATATAACATAATTTTAGGTTAAGTTTAGTGGTGAGACGCGCTCAGTTGTCACGCGCTCGGTTATCGCAGGCGCTCAGTTATCACGCGCTCAGTTGTCGCAGGCGCTCAGTTGTCACGCGCTCAGTTGTCGCAGGCGCTCAGTTGTCACGCGCTCAGTTGTCGCAGGCGCTCAGTTGTCACGCGCTCAGTGTCGCAGGCGCTCAGTTGTCACGCGCTCAGTTGTCGCAGCGCTCAGTTGTCACGCGCTCAGTTGTCCGGCCACGATGATGAGGATCGTTAAATTATAATAAACGACCTTAAAAGGACAATAAGAATTTCCAGTGCATAATTTCAGTCGAATCCAAGAAAAACAAAATAATTTAGATGGAGAAAAAGCTGGTCAAAGTCACCTCTGTACAAATAGGCACGCTATGTAAGTATACGTGCGTCAGTTCGGGCTGTAATTAGTCGCGGGGGTTCGGCATACACGATTGGACGCAAGAGGCTTCGGACCAGACGATGACTTACGTTATATCTGAATATTATATACCTTTTGCTTGCGATATGGCACACGCATGATGATTAAAATCGAAGACTTTTTTGTCAGAGATTCCAAACACTAAGAAACTTGAAAAATTGCCTTTTAAACACAGATGTATAGTTTCCTCCAAACCATTATATGCGTTCAGATAATGTTAGCTTCCGATTCACTTACGAACGTGAAAATACGAAAGAAATATTTCCTCATACGAAATCCGTAATTTAAGAAAACGGGAATGAAAACTTAAATCGTGGAAATCTGTCATCTTACGTCGATGGATCTCGTTTGTTGGAATTTATGTTTGAACATTACATTCTTTGTCCTACAAAACCAAAGCAGTCCAAATCGGGTTAAAATCCTCATCAAATCAAATGGGAGAGTTAAAAAATTATTTTCCACTATAAAGCCTCGGATATCATTCGAGTTTTACAAGCATTGATTTGATGGTTACACATAGAAGATTAATTTGACGAAGATTTCAAAATAGAGAGATACAGAGAGCTACACTATACTCGCAAATTACTTTCCAAAACTAAAATGCTGAATACATTAGTTGCCCAATACAATGCTGAATACATTGTTGAAGTTCTAAATGACTGTAAGATATGAATTACACTATATTATGACCTATTGAAATAATGGAGAAATACTATTAATGAGCAGTGCATCGGAGAATACAACTGTTTATATCCAACAGTATGACTAACCTCAGAAGAAAGCCTAAGCCCCTACTATATTCTGTCATTAACAGTCCCATTCTTAAAATCTCTTAAGTGAATATCAAAATACCTCGCAAAACCATTAATTTTACTTCTACAACTATCACATATCAACTACTCCCTTTTGAATCCAATTTTCAAAGTTCGATTCAAAGTTACTACATTATAAAAAGGATGTCATTAGTTATCAAGGTATTAATAATGAAAGAATGGTATTTTAGGACACCTAAACATGGCGAGAGGTAGGCCCGCGTTATTAACCAATATTCCTTGTTTTAATGCGTAGCAGTATCCCAACCAATGACTCATATACAAAGAATTATTATAAATAGCTCTTCGTTGCCTTTGCGTGTATTTTAAGATTCCGACCTCTCTTTCGAAATCCTCCTATCGTCGGCCTTCTGAAATCTGATTGCAGTATGAGGAAGGTTAAGTAGGTAGGCGTGGCCTTTTATGTTCCATTAACAGCAAAGGAGATTCTCTTGTACGGTGAGATGCTTGAAAGAGGGATAGTGCCGTGGTAACCTCATAAGATACATTATCACTCCAACGGACAACAAGCTAAGTGTGCTAATAACTTTATGCGCTGCATAAGCATGCATTACATATTACTTGGAAGTGATTGAAATCCTTGCTTCTATATTACCAAGTCGCGCATAATGGGTTAAGTGACTTAATTAAGGGATGAAACCCAACAACGCTGCGTTAAGTACACAGCAAAGGTGCGGAGGATCTCCGCGAGGATACCTTCCCTATTTTGCAAAGGACAAAGTTTTCAGAGGACTTACGCAAATGGCTTTGTCCTCTGACCTGTTTTGCCAAAGGTCAGAATAGAAATAAAAGCCTATGAGGTAGATTTAAGTTAAGCCTATTCATGGGGTGCATCTCACGTTTATTTCGCACGAAACGTTTCCATCTGTGTGTAGGATTTACGCAATTTTTACTTCAGTGCTGTTATTAAAAGTATTAGTGAGCATCTAAATATATCACGTACTTTTAAACCATAAATTTCACGAAATCAGAGCTGATTGTACGATTTTTATAAAATGTAGGCGAGCTATAAAATCTATAACAATAATAAGATCATTATGCTCCAAGAGACTCCCGCAGTGATGAATAGGAAATACACATATAGTTTGAAAGTCTTACTAAACTTTTTCTTGTTCGATTCCCACTAATAATACAGGTCGATAATGATAAATGTATTCACCGAAGGCGAGAAAACAAGCGGGATAAAGATTCAATGAAATTTAATCGACGGTGCCATCTCCCAATTACTTAAAAGATAAAAAGTTGATGAGAACGTCTACCAAATGAAAAAGTGCACCGTTGTCAATACTATATATTTTTAATTTCAACTAATTTACAGCTAGACAACGGCCATCAGCTCAGACATCGATATTGATAACTGGTGTAGTTCCTTGGTGCGCAGTAAAATCAATACAATGTAGTGAAAGCAGTTTATTAGTGTTAATATCCTGGTCATTCCTCACAATAGGCTGAGTATCATGATTTCTAATAACCTAGAGGTGTATTTGAAGGACAAGAAAATAGGTCTGATCAGTTAATCTAGAGTTAGTACTTCAAATGACAGGGGAATTGTTTGTTACGGGTTACGTCAGACAGACTGAACTTAAAAAAATTAATGTTTCATAACATAAATATCACCTGATGGCTACTATCATATTAAAAAAAGAACTGCAACAGTTTCCATTCGTAATTTTAATGGCTCAGTGTTTATCAGCTAACGGAGCAAACTAGCAAAAGACCTTTCGCGACCGAGGGCCATAAGACACAAGGGCACATCTGGTCCTAAACTAGGAGATAACCGAATCGGGATTATAACTTCCGTCGTAAAATTATACATCATGAATGAATGCGCTACTTTGAAGGTGAAATTATACGTGGCTAAATTTAGAGTTTTCAACGAGTCACAGTATGCATTGATTAAAATAAACAGTTTGGGAAAGATTCGTCGATAGCTTTCACAAAGGAGGCTAGAATCCCTTAGAGTGAAAAGGCAGAATGAAAAGAAACCTGGTAGTTTTACGTAGGAAATTTAATATGAAACCAGTTTTGTAAGCGCACTTACATCTTCAGGCACAGAAAAAGCATTTTCATAGCATATATATAGGATAGTGGAAGGGTTGAGGGGATGAAAACCCCTGCGGAAAACTACGAAGTTTCATTTCATTCTGCAATATCTTTCCACGACATCAGCACTTCCCGATATCGATATAGAATATCTTATTACCATGAAAACATTGAAAGTGTGAGAAAGTAATCATTTGCGGTAGTTTTCCTATCCTTTGAAAATCCATTGAAGAAGGCAGCGTAGTAAAGGTCCACGATGAGTCAAAAGGGCTACAATATGAATAGAAAATACTTTCAAACACTATAATCTCTTTCAACTGTCTTAGAAACCCTATTTGGGGTTTCAAAATATTCAATAATGCTTTGGAATTAGTTAAAAAAAATCTTTCCGAGTGCATGGTAAAATTTAATCAGCATTCACCCAACTTTCATGATCTATTCACACTCATCACGATTACTAGCGTTATCAGGGGTAAACAGACGTGAAAAATTGCGACATGACTGAGGCTCGAACCCAGATCTCCCACTTTCCGGGCAAGTATTTCAGAATTATACAAATATTCCACCGAGAATATATGCCCGGAGAGTGGGAGACCTGTGTTCGAGTCGGTTTTTCGAGGTTGGGTTTTAAGGCGCACACCTCAATGTGCAAAGTGAACACCTTATCCTTTCCCTCAACGTAACCGATGATGAGTAGGATACAAATAATTTTAATTGTTACGTTTGATAAAACTTATATTTAAAACGTTTATTTCTAATTTTGGCGATTAAAGTTGATCAATTGCAGATGATCTAAGGAGGAATTTGTAACATTTTTGAGTTTATAACGTTATCACGGGTTAACAGAATATATTATTTATTACACTTTCAGAATATATTATCTTTATTATATNCTACCAAATTACGTTTAAATTAATCGTAACCAAAGATTTTCATCTTGATCATAAGATCATTGGCAAATTTAGCTCGTTAATGTTACTTCAATAAGTACTTTTTCCTAAACAGTACAAGATTGGTACTGTCATCTTATAAAATAGAGCAGTAATATATATCACAATAATGATTCATCACGTTTTCGTGATCTAAAAGTATTACATCTACACGGCATATAGCATCCAAGATACATCGCACAACAAAAAGTGAGATAAAGCATTTACAATGTAAACGAAAAAAGCGAATAACCGCTGAGACATTTATACTGAAGGAGAAAAAATTTTTCCAAAGTGAGTTTTTTAGCATGAACAGCAAGTAACACATGGGAATATAGAGCTAAGTCCCACACTAATTTACACGACCTAATAAAGCAGTATCCCTGTCTACTACAGTTGCAATAACATCAATGCTATGTATGTACATTATAAACAGTTGCATCATACAAGGAAAAGGGTTTAGGTTACTTGGCGCGATAAGGCGTGTACGTAGGAAAATTCCCAAGGCGAAACGGACGTGAAAAAAGTCTGACGGAACCGAGACTCGAACCCGGGTCTCCCAATTGACGGAAAGCTAGGTTCGATAAGGATACTATTGAGGTATAAGGATTTTGTCAAATTTCCATTACTGCTGGTTGTCTCAAAATAAATATTCGACTTTAACTCATTCAACTACGCGTTACAGTTTAAAGAGATATGCATTTCTTATCGAATTAGTTATCAAAGTAAAAACGGTATTGCGCCGTGGATTCACTTGTTGGTGGCCGCTTTGTTACACCACAGGAAGTGACAGCAAGGGTCAAAGCAGCAAACTTCCAAACAACAACACACAGGATATAACCTATAAACCCCCACCGCCAGTCAAACTTAACACTACACAAACAAACTTAATACTCTCTTAACAAATATTGAAACATAATCTAGGATAGGTAAGTTACGTCATACAAAATAAATTCCTAAGACAACGCCACATTTTCGTGCTAGGTATTTTATACTTGCCACTTCTTTCAGTTGTAATTTTTTACCTGCAATTTTTCCTCTTTTGTAATTTCCGTTTTGTTTTTCCTTTTTTGATAATTACTCTTCCAATATTTTCTAGCTGCGCCGAAATATATCAAGAATAAAATTAGTTTGGAAATCATTTTGTCGTTTATTTATAATGGATTTCCATGAAATATCGGTCACATGAGCTGAATCTTCCATTATCTTCAGCTTTTCTTCCATTATCTTCAGCTTTTCTTCCATTATCTTCAGATTTTTTTTCAGTTTATCTTCAGCTTTTTGAAGCAGGCCATAGTTTTCAACGATTTAAAAAAAACCTCAAACATAAGCACTAGCTTTTAGACTCTAAAAATTTAAAAACTAATTTCCCTTACAGCCACAAGATAAACGGGCTATGTGTTACACGGGGAATATCTTATTTAGTACACCCTCAGGGTATTAATGAAATCTCGTAGCTGCTACCTTTACTAAAGGCTTTTGAAAGAAAGCGATGAATCAAATTTTAATCTGTATTCCTTTCGCATCGTTGCGTACCGATTCCAGTCTTGCTTTCACAGAAGTTTTCCAGATAAGAGGGGTAAAATGGCTTCCCAATGCTACTTTAGGGAGCTATTTTCCTCTCTCCTGCTCTTTGATACATGCTGGATCTTTCTGATTACATTTCTAAATATCTTTTCCCGTCCGTTTATTCCAAAATGCTGTCTGTCTTCAACGCTGTTCAATTTTTCGTAGTAGATTAGGGAATCACCGTCCTGTGATGAACCAAGCGCTTCTTTTTCCATTATTAGCGAGGAGAAATTAAACTGCTGGTAAATTTTTGACGGCAGGACAACTTGAAATTATAATCCAAAAGAATTTCCTTTATTAATCTTAACTGGCGGATTTGTAATATAACTTGTTTCTGGCATTTGTGTTACCATAACAAATAAAAAATTAGATAAAGTGTTTGTTCATTAAGTTACACATATAACAGTTTTATGAATCAATGACCATTACCAAAGCCGGAAATAAACATTCAAATAGAATAATTACTTTATTTTCTGGCAGATAAGAAGTGTTTTTATCTCTGAAATTCTTTCAAATTAACCCTGATGATAGAAAGATCAATTTAAATTTTAGATTTGGTCTTACACTGCTAGAGTTGAACTTTCGACGGCGTTTTGGCAGTAAAAAATGATCCATAAATTAATTTTTGAATCCGCATCCGTTTTGCAGTAGATTTACTGTTTGAAATATCTTTAAAATTTTACTCATTCCTTATCATGCTGTTTCGCGTTCAAGCTTCTCTTCTGGCATCTTAAAAAGAAAATAAAAGTATAATTTGGAATAGGAGGACTCTGAGAATTCGAAACAAAGTTCATCCTTCAGTCAACGTAGCACAGCCTACGTTGATGTACTTTCTTATGCAGGAATATTTACAGCGTTGAAACTATCGGTAAATGCAAGGATATATAGCAATGTGAAGAGTTTATCCATGTCCTTGGGCGCTTTTGAACATCACACATGTTCGAGAATTTTTTATTGCGAAGGTAAAGATGAATTTTTTCAGCAGTTTTTAAACATTTCTCGAAAAAGTTAGCAATAGTGGATGGTAATACTACCCACGCTTAAGAAAAAATACTGAGGGGTTTCCGATATTATGTTCGGAGAGAATGAAGCTAAAATAATTGCGTAAGCTTATTGTACGAGGTTCGGTACGTGTTAACTCAAATGGCTAACCTGGGACCTAAGAAAGAACGACTAAAATAGATCAATTCTACGGCAAAATAATTCTTTATCGATTTATCGTTAAGATAATGCCACTTTAAAGTAAACATTCTTCGAAAATTCTCTCAGTTGGATTTCCAAACTTCCATCTCCACGGAATTTTTAATACACACCTTCAGATTTAACGGACGAAAATGAATCAATCTCTTGGTATGTATAATGGAAAGTGCCCATTCACTAGCGGCGAAATATTAAAACACCAATTTATATGAGATATGATTTCTAATGGAATCTGGAATTCAATTTTCTGAGATACCTTCCTCAAGGGTAGGGCGTTGTTCCAGTACATACTGAACGTACAATTAAATTAACTGACTGTTGAAAATTCACCAAGAAAAAGTTTCCCGTGAGTTAAATCATACGAGGAAGAGGATATATCTTTAACACGAATACGGCAACAGATTTCAACAAAATTATATATTTATTTGCTATTACAATACACAATAACTGTGTATTGCAATAGCAAATAAATTGTTCTCTATTCTTCTTAAGTTTTCCCCTCNTAAGTTTTTCTCTCTATTTCTATTTACAAATTTATTCACGTTTTAATAATAGCATTGATGACAGGTTAGATGGAAGAAGAAACTTTTTAGTCTCATACTCGCCTTAATAAAAGAACTTAATAAATAAAATAAATAAAGACTCTGCTAACAAATTACGTTTAAATTAATCGTAACCAAAGATTTTCATCTTGATCATAAGATCATTGGCAAATTTAGCTCGTTAATGTTTCTTCAATAAGTACTTTTTCCTAAACAGTACAAGATTGGTACTGTTATCTTATAAAATAGAGCAGTAATATATATCACAATAATGATTCATCACGTTTTCGTGATCTAAAAGTATTACATCTACACGGCATATAGCATCCAAGAGACATCGCACAACAAAAAGTGAGATAAAGCATTTACAATGTAAACGAAAAAAGCGAATAACCGCTGAGACATTTATACTGAAGGAGAAAAAATTTTTCCAAAGTGAGTTTTTTAGCATGAACAGCAAGTAACACATGGGAATATAGAGCTAAGTCCCACACTAATTTACACGACCTAATAAAGCAGTATCCCTGTCTACTACAGTTGCAATAACATCAATGCTATGTATGTACATTATAAACAGTTGCATCATACAAGGAAAAGGGTTTAGGTTACTTGGCGCGATAAGGCGTGTACGTAGGAAAATTCCCAAGGCGAAACGGACGTGAAAAAAGTCTGACGGAACCGAGACTCGAACCCGGGTCTCCCAATTGACGGAAAGCTAGGTTCGATAAGGATACTATTGAGGTATAAGGATTTTGTCAAATTTCCCAATCATTACTGCTGGTTGTCTCAAAATAAATATTCGACTTTAACTCATTCAACTACGCATCATTACATAGATCCAAATGCTTCTGAATACACATGTCCACAAATGCATAACTACAAAACGTCATATTTTTACATACATCTGTTGTTAGTCATCCAATAACCTACAGAACCTTTAGGTTCCCCATCAAATAACGGTTGTCCAAACATTAACATAATCAATTATTTGAATGGCGGATAGAAGTATATATGTTATTTTTAAACTAAAATTTTACATTGATATCTAAATTCCTTTCTTTTTTGGAATTCTGTCTGGATTTTATTCTTACTGACCATAAAATATTTTCAGGATATAGGTAATTTTGAATGAAATAGCTGTTAAGCAGTTGGCTATTTCATGAGATGATCGAGGCTGAGGAAGAGGGTTAGACTAATAAACGCATCCGTCTCCGAGATAAATCTCGCTTATCGGCAGTATCCATGCAACCACGCGCGTCCGTGCTTTCAGCAAACCCATAAATGTCTATCTTTGAGTTATAAGATGTAAAGCGGAGACCAAAATGAGTGGCGTCGTACGTCATAAATCCACATAGCAACGCTATACGGTTGTTTAAACCACATTTCAATTTATGACACAATCAGCTGGTATATCTTTACAAAATAACCCACAGAATCCCTGGTTACACAGATACATTTATGTTGTCGGATTGCATACAACACACACTCAATCTTCTAGGTCAAGTCAACACCCCTTCAATATTATATTATAATAGCGTTTAAAAATCAGTTGAAGAAGAAAAACACCCCCCAAATTAAATATTATAATTGAAACACTTCCGATTCATTATTGTCCAATTTACGAGAAATATTTTTGGAAATAAAGTGAACTTTCAATATAGAAATATAACATAAAATACAAGATCTACTTTAAATTGTATTGGGAATTGAGAATAGAGAATTATACCGAAAATAGCTTTTTATACATCTTTATTCTTAAAATATATTAGAAATTTTGAAGATTTGGTTCACATTCTTTGTGAAAGCAATATTTTCTCCATTTATCAATGTACACTGTAATTGCAAAAAGTACGTAAACAGTTGAAATATCTAGATTAATACGAGAAGATACAACAATATCGATAGCTTTATTCTGAAGTGACAGCTATGAATTCGACACTCCAGCTAAAATCTTTTTCACCTCTACTAAATCTGACACTTTTTTTAGCTTGTCTCTTGACCAATAAATCAAATGAGACATAAGCCCAAAGGCAAAGAAAAAGAATAGATATGTAAAGGCAAGGAAGATTGCCTAACACTTGCAATGATGAACGATTCTTCGAAGTGGTGTTCGAAGTTTACAACAAGTTGTTTAATGTATGTTACACTCTTTCATTTTGATACACCAAACTTTAATTTTTCGTTTGTTTGTTTTTCATCTATTTTGATTCAATAATTGATTAAAAAGGATATCTTGCAACGATATTTTGCTTATAATTGACAAAATGTGCACTGCGGTCAATAGAAATAAAACTCATTACGAAACACTATTTAGTTTTCTGATATACCTAAGAATAGGTGTTTTGGTATCCTTTAAATATTATAGTCATTTAGTTAAAATTGTTGGAGAACTTTTAGGAATAGTTACTGTACTATAGCTAACTTGTACTAAATTTAAATGATCCACAAGATTCCAAAGGCACTGGCAACAATAACCTCAGCTGAGAAAGGAAAGCCAATCAGCATTCGAAGGAGTTACAAAACCGAAATTGCGGTTCTTCATTTCCTATCCATCTTTAATCTCCTGGACTCGTTCCCAGTGTTTTCGGAGCTCTCCAAAAGGATGTTTACAGTATCGGAAAGATCATTTTTCTCAACAGTCAAACTGGAATAATGGAAAACTTCCCCAACCCTATTTTACGAACTTTTACTTTCGTCCTCCCACAACTTCTGCAAACTACCGCGACGGCAGCACTAGGAATCCGGATGAGGACCGTAATTCATGGACAAGAGGGAACATAACAAATCAACTCTAGCCTATAAATATCTTTCGAAAAGTTTGAGCCAGGATGTATGTAGCGATCCTCGGAAGGAACTGCGAATAATCGTATCTTCTTTCATAAAAACAAAAGGATGATCCCAATATTTTAATAGTCACTGTTTACAAACAAAAAGAACCATTCCCAAACCGGAAAATTCAGACTATCCGGGACTCGAACCCGGGGTCATAATGTCGGAGCGCCAGCACAAATTCATTTCACGAAAGTCTTTAAACTTTGATAAACACGCGGAACTGAGATAATGTAATAGACGTAATTATTTTTTGGGTTAAAAGGCAGAAGATATAATAACGGCAGTAAAAGAAGACGGGATGAATAATGAGGGGGATTGAATAATAAAAGAAACCAGGATTTTGGAGAAGAAACGAAGTGGAAGACAAGGGGAAAAGTTATTTGGTTTGAGAAAGAGAAGGGTTTGTTATCAAGAGGAAAGTGAAATGGCGCCAAGGAGCTAATCGACGATCTTCCAAAACCATATCCTGTATTTTGCTACGACTTCTGGTGTTGATGCACTTTTTGGCCGTCCTTCACGTGGATCGTCTTCAAGGTTTGTACGACCACGTTTAAACACAGTAACCCATCTTTTTATGGTTTTCAGTGGTGATGAAGAGTCCTTATACACTAATGAATTCGTTCATGAATTTGTTTTGGTGCTGCACCTCCAAAAATAAGAATTTTATCACTGGACGACATTCAATTTTTTTCATTGTAAAAAAAAATACTTTAAAATAGACACATCAACTCTGAACAGCTGTAAATATACGAATGAGTTGACAGATCTACATGAAGCTACACACGTGTTCATGAAGAAGTAGCACTATCTTTAGACGAATGTACTCGTATCTATCTATCTATCTACATTAGTACCCTGCAAGCCGCCTTTCGGCGTGTGGCAGGGGGCAGTATAACGAACATAACAGCGCCATCTCTTATTGAACGACAAAACTAATTGATCTAGCTAGTAGAGGAGGAATATTTGTGCTCATGAAACAACCGAGAGGCTGTATAAACCTTGTAGATCAGACAATCACTGTGAAATCTTAAACTATTTATTATTATTAATATATGTTTGAATACTTCGTCAGGAATAGTTCGAAGTCCGTTGAAATGTTACAATAGACTAAGTTTTGATGTCATGCTTTTCTTAACATCAGGATTCTGAAAAGTTTTGAGAGGGAATAGCTAATCCTATCTTGAAAAACAAATTAAGAGTTATTTGAGAGCTAAGAATACATTTTTCGTTTAAAGGCATATTATGATTAGTTATAGCAATAATCATTTGGAGAAGCTCTTCGAGTTAATTTAAAACTATTAGAGAATAAAATTACTTAAAATGTTACGAATAAATATACTGAAGGCTAATCCTTGCCTTTATTACCCTTATAAGCCGAGTGTGCGTATCTAAGCAACCGCTAATGGCTGGCGAACCATAGTTAAAACAGTCGAATTTATTCCCTTTTTTGGATATTTATTCTTGGTGGTCTTTTTTATTATTATCGTTATTATCATTGTTATTATTTATGTAGCGCAAAGATATTTTCCTAATTACATGCGATAAAAAATATAAATCATTTCATACCTAAGTGAATTTATGTTGCTGTTGAACATTTGGGTAAATGATCGTGAAAACCTCGATCGTTTACTCAAAAATCTACGCATTTATTCTCAATAATTTTTTGATTTTTTACCAGACAGTTTTGAAATGTATCCACAAAAATATTTCCCAGAAAGGAATGAAAACGGATGGTGGAACCAAACATCAATATAGGTTAAGGAGGTAGAAAATAGAGTTTCTGAAAGTATTCCATCGGGACCGTGGGTACAAACACATTACGAGGACTATGACCTACTAACAAAGAGCTAGGTTTCCAGTTGCGTTCGGAGGACAAAATCGAGTATTTGACCTCGTTTCACCGATCTTCCGTTTCTCAAAGCTAAATTTATCGTAAAGAGGAAAGAATCGTTCAAGAATGCGTAAAAACACTTCGAATAATTTTTTCACCGTTTCTAAATCCAAAAAAATTTCCGTTACCTCACTATACCGTTCTTAGAAGCTTTCTTTCGATAAAATATCACATCCGTTTTAGCCTTGTTTTTCTTTAATTTAACCACTGATGATTTACTAATAGGTAGGGGTTAGACCCCATACCTAAGGCCTGAAGTGACTTCTCTACAGCCTTATGCATGTATACGGTGACTGAAAAGTTCTACGGAAAGTATTCTAGCAAAAGATTTTAGCACATCTCGTGTTGAGTGCTCTTGAAATGAATTTTGTCACAATCTTTTACCATTGGACCCCTTTACAAGAAGAGAATTAAAAGATTCCATTCCTACAGGAAGATAATCAGTTGAAAAGATAAGTTAATATAGGGGATTAATTGATCCTTAACTAAGATATAACTAGCGCAATCCTTGCCCCGCCTCCTTGATGCTTTCAGTCCATATTTTCTATTAGCACATAAAGTCACAATTTGGCCTTTATCTTCGATTTTGAACTAGTGAGTTTTTAAGGATGCTGATTTAAGAATACAAGTGACTCGTATTACCACTGAAAAATCCATTGAAAGGCTTTAGAATGTTTCAATATTTAAATTCAAAACTACGAAAAGAATTCTTATTTATTGAGAATTTTCCTTCTTCGGAATAACTAATTTTATGTGTTAAAGCAGTTAGTCAATTACATTTTTTCATAATATAACACGCCATATTCATCTGGTAAAATATTCAGTGAACGAAGCTGAATTTTATTTATTCAGCAACTATGAGCAACTACTTGCACTTAACCGGCGAGAGAAATAAAACTGAAATTAGTGATACATAACAGTACAGACTACTTCTGCTAATCCAGACAATATTGAGGGAAATACCAGGAAATATAGAGATGGGAACTAAAGAGCATAATGACGACTTTCTCACGAATAATTTAATTATTCCCGTAATAATTTAAAAACTGAATTCTCTCTGGTACATACATATTGTAAAACACAACATAGTGCTTAATTTAAAAATCAAATAGCGAGTGGAAAGAGTCCAATACTCCTTCATTTAGTAATATCAATATTTGAGTCCTTGACAGCCTACCACAACTTAACTCACGGGTACATAAAAATTCTTCAATGGCGAATTCTTCAAATATGGCCCAGGATGAAGGTTCTCAAACAGGCGCCGCGTAGTAGAAACGATATATCATCACACGTTTGCTGAAAATTGAGTGGGTGTTTCACTGAAAAGATTATGGCATTGAAGAGGGAAGTATTAGCAATATATCTCTGCTTAGGAGCTGAAGGATGTTGGAGCCGTGTTCAGGAATGAAGGGGCAGAAGATGAATTAGAAGCAAGGCACAAAGTATAAGGGAGAAAGAAAAGGTAGAAGAATAATGTGGAGGAAAAATATAACACCCTATCCCAGACATTATCGCAAATTCTATCCCGAGCACATAACGTTACCGAAACAAAAAGATTAAGCGCATCAAATCAAGTGCAACTTTTATTTCTGCCGAGGGTTGTTTGATTGATGACTTTCAAAATATTTTTCTTAAATCAAAATCGAATCTTAAGATAAGAATCTTAGGTTAAGTACGGCATATTTTGTGGATATGATTTTTTTCAAAACGAAGTCGGAAAATTTTTTAAGAACAAAATTAACAAAATACTTGAAGAATATTAAGCAAAGAAAATTTTAAATAGAAAGGAACAACGTCGCTATCAATTTATAAACTACAAATGTTTAGGAATAATTTATAATTTAATGAGCGTGTTTTTTACATTTTAATGATTAATTTGCGTGCTTTAATTGTCAAGGAATAGATTAGTTAATAAAATAGAATATTTTTTATAGATCTAATGCGTAGATACGGGGTGGTAAATTTGAGTGGAAGCATTGATCTCTATTTTATCCCTTTGTTCCATATCATGTGCCGCCACCTACGAGTGTGACCGTTTGTAAAAGTAAAAAATATAAATTCTGAAAACTTCGTATACTGCTAAATATATTCTCTGTAGAGGCAATAAAATTCGTTCGTAAAATAATCCAATCACGTTCAATTGAATGTTGAGCCCTCAGGAAAGACATGCAACAGGCCACGTGTAGCTTGAAGATGTACAAATATTGAATTAATAATAATAGATATATAGCAATTAGGAATAGATTCAAGCAAAATTAATAATTTGTCTAAAATAGAACAAAACCACGAATCACAGCAATGTTCTCCGATTGTTTAATTAAAATGCGATATTTTACAGTGAGATATTTCAAAATTATTAACATTTCATATTAGAAATCATTTAGGTTGAAATAGCGTCGCAAAAAGTAGGATTTTATTCAGAATTGTTATTGAGTATGACTCTGAGGTTTATATGCCTTAATTTCATATGCCAGGATTTATGAAAATTGCCTCCTTCCCATAAACTCAATCACAAATTCAATATTGGCGTGAATTACCAAACGCATTCTTATGAAATAGTGCGTGAACTCTAATTCAACAAATGCTTTGGTTGTCAAGGGAACGGGTTGTTTATATCCACAAAATTTTACAAAATTTTCCGCTCAAATAATTCCAGCAGTTCCGAATAGAAAATGGTATTGAATGACCAAATAAGAATCTCAATTAAATTTCCGATCCTTAGGAACTTTTGTCGATTCCGCAAGTCCATTGCTTCTACTTTAATTTTGAGAATGAAAAGAAGCTTTCAAACGATAAAAAGGAATATTTCTTATGAGGGTATAATCGAACCGTTTAGAGTCGAAGCCAGGACACTTTTGCAGAGGTTTCAACAAATTTTGATAGCCAATTACGCCCATAATTTCGTAGATATATCTCACTGGAAGGTGCAGTATATTATTTAAAAAATATTGTTTACGTTTGCCACCGATCAAATTTTGCCTCCACAAGGTACCGAGAAAAATGAGAAAAAAACAGATAAATTTCGAAATAAGTGACAATTTTACCGCCAAAGTTTAACCGTTGCCCCCGTGATCCTCCGACCAAATTGTAACGTTTTACTATTTAATAAATAAAAATGTAACTAAATCGCAAAAATAAGACAGTCTTAGTCGTCCATTAAAGCAAGTCGGAAATTCCTTACCATTTACGCATTTAATGAATAAAGCCTCGCTTTCGGGAAAATGGCGTGAAATTTTACGTTAAATTTTTAAGTAACTTATTGCTGAGCCCTGAATTCGAAGCCGTGTTTTCCTAAAGATAACAATACCTTTCCTCGGGCTTTCTATATTGTAAAAATCCAGCGCAGGAACTTCTTTCCGTCATTTCCAATAGCACGGGAAGCTAGTGCGTGATAAACATTTACTTAGCAACGGTGGAAATCCCACCTCAGCTAGCGCACAAGGGAGGGTGGGTATAATTAGAACAGTACCTAAGCGGGGTATGTCTTTAGCCTTGGGAGTTTTACTTCCTTTTTTCGTCCACAAGGAGGAGCCTTTGACGCCTTCTCTTTTATCGATCCGACTCAGCGTTCTCTTTATCGTCACATAGCGACCTTGTAATGATGGCAAAGCCCTAGCGAATCGGTGGTGAGAGAAGGGACGAAAATGAATGGGGAAGAGAATAATCCGAGGTGTGAATGGACGGGAAATAGAAAAGCAACGGAGGGAGATGGGGATGAATGAAGGACTAATGAATGGATGGGAGAGTGAAGGTAATGGTCGAGTGAATGAGGATGGGAATGAAGCGGGTGAACGAAATATTATGTTTAAAGCGGTGGATCTTAACCAACATTTCGCGAGCTCCTGGAAGAGCAAAAACCTTTTCCGATACGTGATGAAGATTTAAGTGTATAGTTCGTTGGTTGGTTAAGGAAACCTGCTAGCAGACAATCACCTGTTTCGCATGTTTCTGCAGCTTCTTTGCATTCAAATGGCAGCCAAATCCCAAGGAAAGACGGGCATGAAAAACGTCTGACAGTGCGAAAACTCGAACGTAGAGTCCTCCGCTTTCCGGGCGGATGCTTTAACCGATTAAGCTATCGAGCCAGAACATACACTCAAGCGTTTTACTAGTTACCTCTACCCTTTTCCTTGTGTGTATTCTTGAGTGTGGTTCTCCTTTCCACGACTTCGTGCGCCCGGTTCTTCAACGAGGACGTTGACCGTGGACGATGCCGCTCGGTCGGACGAAACCACTTTTTTCTTGCCTACAAAGCCTCCCAAAACGGCTTGAAGATATTTTATGGTTCGATAGCTTAACTGGTTAAAGCATCTGCCCGGAAAGCGGAAGATTCCTGGTTTGAGTCATTGACCTGTCAGACTTTTTTCATAACCGTATCACTTGGGATTTTTCCTAGGTCCCTTCCGATACCTCTTTCAAGCCGAACTATGCGTAAGGTAAAAATACAGCAATGACATTTTAATTACGTCGACTTATCAGTGATACATACAGAATACACATAAGCATAAGCATTTAAGTACAAAGATGTACTTTACAATCTATTTTAGTATATCAATATCGTTCTCGTTCATTTCTTAGTCATGGTAATGAACGGTCGCGTTCGTTTTGCCAATAAATTAAGTTCAGGAACCAAACATGATGTATATTAATATACATATATTGTAAAGAAAAACACACCATAGACTGTTGATGTTGACTGTTGCTAAGGAGAGTTTGTTTATATATATTATTGGGTTGTTGATTTGTGAGAGACATCTTGAAAAAGAAAAGTGATTCGGTGAGATTTGCTTTGTTCTGACAAAGAAATATATAGAATTGATTGCAAGTGATATCATAATTTTTATTGAATCGCTTAGTGCAATAAAAATTACAAGCAGAAGCTAAGAAAAAGTAAGAATAATAGAAAAGGTATGGAAGGAAGGTAACGCAACACATGGGCGGGAAATGAAAATTGAAATAGAAAACAAATGCAACCCTAAACGGCGCGACGACTTACGGATTCGGAAATAACGAGCGAGAGTCAAGAAGGAAAATGTAAACAAAGTAGGAAATTCTGAGAAAGGCGGAAACTTAAGAAACTTATGAGGGGGAATGAAAAAGGTAAGACGAAATAAATAAAGGAAAGCAACACAGGAAGAATGTAAACGGGTAGCGACCAGGCAACGCCACGCAGGAGGCGAAAATCTGACAAAAGAAAATGTGATAAAGCGAGAGATGCGAAATAAAGGCGAAATGAGCAAAAAGAACGTGAGCTAGAGATAAGAGGGAAATAAACGAGCAATTCCCGCGAAGCCGAAATTGGAACGTTGGAATGAGGAGGAATGAGTGAAAGAGAGGGGAAATAGGAATTGGCGAGAGACGAAAAGGAAAGAGAAAGAGAGGAATGGAGTAAAAAGAGGGAGATAGAGAAGAAGTCGAAGTAGGAAGCGAAAAAAGGTGCGACCTAAAAGGGGATGTACCTGGCTGATTTCAAGAGAGGCAGCTCGTTTTGGAGTGAAGAGTAAACAAGAGTTTAGCAGTAAAAGATGATGGGAGTTGTGGGCAAGTGGGAGATAAGGGCCTCGGCGAGAGATGGCGCTGTTGAGCAAGAGAAATTGGAATCTCGGAGAAGATGGAGCGAAAACCTTTCCAGCTATTATAAGAATGCTAATGCGGCGGGAAATTTAGATCAATAATCAAAGGAAGTAATCAAAACTCGGGTACACCTAACTAATTAAAAAATCATGGAATTAGTTGGTGTCTATACAATCTTCACTTAAACAGAATATTTAGAAACTTGCAAAATGGCGCATCTTTCGCTAATACGTATTTTTAGATAAATATTCTTACGCTTTCAAAATCAAATACATACGCAAACAATCATATTGATCATATCTAATCATTTAATCATATTAATTATCTAATATGTATATAAACCCCGCCACCCGCCGAAACGTACCGTGCAGGGTATTAATATAAATGTGGATATAAATAAATTCCTATTATTTTAAATGAAAATCAAATAATACAGGGTGTTTACAAAGTTTTCATTCGATTTCAAAAATTCGTAGTGCAAATACCGTTTATGGCGTTAGAATGAACCACCTACCATTTGAAAAGGAGGTTCTCAAACTTTGTTGTGTTGCCGGTAGACGCATCTATTGTGCTCGTGAGGCTACAGTCCCGTCAGTGTTATTCAAGATGTCGACCCCACAACAGAAAGCGTTTTTGCGTTCTGAAGTTCCAAGATAGCAAGTCTGTTACAACTGTGCGACGTTCGGCACTTCAACCTAATTATAAAAATCAAATATATAAGAAATAAATGTCTGTCGGATCGTCCGTCTGTCCTTCCAAATCTATATTTCCAAAAATTTTACGAATTTTCCGTGTATTTTATCAAAGTTCTCGCAATTTCGAAATTATAAGAATGTTTCGCGACCAAAATAAGATTATATGAACATTTTCATTTCTCTTTGACACTTGTCTCAATTTCGTAGAACCATTGTTTATATTTTAATTTTGTAAAAGAAACGACCTCTGCAAGTCATGAAAACGTAATTTACGTACATCTCTTATGGAAACGTATTTTGTGCTCCTGGGTTCGAACCCGGGCCTTTACAGAGATGAGAATAGTTTTCCGGGGGGTTTCAGCATCGTAGAAACACAATGCAGTTTGTTTCAGTCAAGCCGTTTTTGAGATAAATAGGGGGACGGACAGACGGACAGACATTTGCTTTTTATATATATGATGGTAAGAAATATATTGAGTTACTATGATCTTACGACGGACTGTTTCTGGCCTCGGAGGACCAGATATATACGATGATAGATATATTTTTAAGGTACATTAAGTTCGTTCATGCTTGACGGGGGCGTTTACTAGTATTATATAATTTATTTTGTGGACCCTAAAAAGAGAGTTTTTCTTTCTCCGTGACTGTGAAGGAGTTCCACCAAGTCAACTTCCTCCGTAACTTCAGTGTGGCAGGAATTCGACTATCGTGTTGATGTGTGCCACGCGGGCGGATGGGGGCACATTGAACATTAGTAACAATCTCACAAAAAACTTGAATCTATTTTAAGTGTATTTCATTTTGAACTATGTTTTTACATTGTTATTTCATTAAAAAATAGCGAATTAAAATCGGATGATGACTTTGAAAACGCCCTGCACTATATAAAAATTATATGATACACACTGTTTAAACAAATTCTAAACAAATCATATTTGAACATTGCTGAATAAACCATACAAATATATTGTACCGAACGGAGTTGGCGTTGTTTACTTCGCGGCAACAACGATGGTTGTTATGTACAGCGAGAGTAAACAACGCGAGGGTCTTTGTGTGGGATATTAAAGCGTACGCAGCTGCATTTACGTGGTTTAAATAAATTATCGTTGAAATAAACGTCGTGTATACATAAATTATTATGAAGTAGATAAATTAGATTGCAAGTGATATCATAATTTTTATTGAATCGCTTAGTGCAATAAAAATTACAAGCAGAAGCTAAGAAAAAGTAAGAATAATAGAAAAGGTATGGAAGGAAGGTAACGCAACACATGGGCGGGAAATGAAAATTGAAATAGAAAACAAATGCAACCCTAAACGGCGCGACGACTTACGGATTCGGAAATAACGAGCGAGAGTCAAGAAGGAAAATGTAAACAAAGTAGGAAATTCTGAGAAAGGCGGAAACTTAAGAAACTTATGAGGGGGAATGAAAAAGGTAAGACGAAATAAATAAAGGAAAGCAACACAGGAAGAATGTAAACGGGTAGCGACCAGGCAACGCCACGCAGGAGGCGAAAATCTGACAAAAGAAAATGTGATAAAGCGAGAGATGCGAAATAAAGGCGAAATGAGCAAAAAGAACGTGAGCTAGAGATAAGAGGGAAATAAACGAGCAATTCCCGCGAAGCCGAAATTGGAACGTTGGAATGAGGAGGAATGAGTGAAAGAGAGGGGAAATAGGAATTGGCGAGAGACGAAAAGGAAAGAGAAAGAGAGGAATGGAGTAAAAAG
>KZ308997.1:65569-89261 GCA_000376725.2 Ladona fulva
AACCCGGGCCTTTACAGAGATGAGAATAGTTTTCCGGGGGGTTTCAGCATCGTAGAAACACAATGCAGTTTGTTTCAGTCAAGCCGTTTTTGAGATAAATAGGGGGACGGACAGACGGACAGACATTTGCTTTTTATATATATGATGGTAAGAAATATATTGAGTTACTATGATCTTACGACGGACTGTTTCTGGCCTCGGAGGACCAGATATATACGATGATAGATATATTTTTAAGGTACATTAAGTTCGTTCATGCTTGACGGGGGCGTTTACTAGTATTATATAATTTATTTTGTGGACCCTAAAAAGAGAGTTTTTCTTTCTCCGTGACTGTGAAGGAGTTCCACCAAGTCAACTTCCTCCGTAACTTCAGTGTGGCAGGAATTCGACTATCGTGTTGATGTGTGCCACGCGGGCGGATGGGGGCACATTGAACATTAGTAACAATCTCACAAAAAACTTGAATCTATTTTAAGTGTATTTCATTTTGAACTATGTTTTTACATTGTTATTTCATTAAAAAATAGCGAATTAAAATCGGATGATGACTTTGAAAACGCCCTGCACTATATAAAAATTATATGATACACACTGTTTAAACAAATTCTAAACAAATCATATTTGAACATTGCTGAATAAACCATACAAATATATTGTACCGAACGGAGTTAGCGTTGTTTACTTCGAGGCAACAATGATGGTTGTTTTGTACAGCGAGAGTAAACAACGCGAGGGTCTCTGTGTGGAACATTAAAGTGTACGCAGCTGCATTTACGTGGTTTAAATAAATTATCGTTGAAATAAACGTCGTGTATACATAAATTATTATGAAGTAGATAAATTAGCGTCAGATAAACGCTACAATATTATAATGAGGATTTTCGATTTGCTTTTACATTCAAGTTCGAGAAAAAGCCTCTGCTTGCGAGGAAACTAACTACATATTAGGAAATTCCAACCAGCGGGGATAAGATTCCTTGTGGTCGCGCTTAGCAAGTATTGTTCTTGCATATCGGCAACTACGTTGCCATCTTCGTTATAGAGTCATCCTCTCTAATATAAAATTCTCAGAGATATAGAGAAAGGATAAAAGTCAATCCAGACTTAAATTTCTACTGTATTGACCGAATGAAAGCATTAATTGTTTTACTTTCGAAAAAAATCTGAAGTTTTACAGATTGATCCCGTGGTAAAGCTCGGAGGAAGACTATCTGGGAAAGCCGTTGACATGGATATCGACTTTGAATTCCTTTCCAGTCTTTACTTGTAGCGTTATTCCAACAGACTTCCCTTCTCAGGATCTCTACAGCACTCCTCGATCAATCTCCATTTCCAACTCACTTTCACCTACGGCCCATGCAAAATGAACTGAATGGGATGACAGTCGTTCTGCTCGCTCGACTCGTCTCTGCAGTCATGTTCGAACCACTCATTCAGAGAGGCGCCACCATCGCCACGGATGAAAAGCTTTTTCTTTGTTGATAGCAACGCCGAGTGTTGAACTCGTTAAACTGTCGGCTATAAACTAGAAAAGAAAAAGCGCCAATCTCGAAAAGCTAATTTCCTGGTAGAAGAAGGATTTAAGTATTAAATGGTAGCAAAAATGTTCTATCAGTAATTTATTTTTCATAATAACCGTATTTAATTTCCGTATTTATATCATCTGGGAGTAGATGTTAATGCGTCAAAGTTCAGGTTTCTTTCTTATGTAGAACATGAGAAATTTTTGGGAGAATATTTAAGATAATGGACGGGCACAGAAATAATTTTAAAAAGCACTGTAACGTAAAAATTGAAGAAACGTAAAGCCTGGTTTAAAATTTACTGAGGGACTGGCAGATATTCAGACGATGAATAAGGAAGATAAAAGTTATATATTTAATTATGATTAAATGTTTCAGATTAATCTGAATTTTTACAGCATAACCAAACATGAATATCAACTTCGACGAAAGTTAATAATAATAAGACTTTGTTTGAAGTTTTCTTTCATAAGTACATACGTCGCATCACCTCTTCTTGATATGCAATATAGGAATTCATGAAAACAAAAATCATTCCGTAAGATTATAATTCTCGTTGTAGTCGGTCGAAAATAACACAAATATGCAGGAACGTATGAAAGCTTACTTAAAGGTCCATAAATAAGCTACTGGGTAGGTTTTCAAGGCAATTCCCAATGAACGAATAGGAGTAATTTTATGCAAATGATAGAATCAACTAATTCGGCCTCGACTTTGTGGTAGTTCTCCATTATAAATAATAAATTTTACTATTTATAAAACCTATCCTGAAGATCGCCCAAAGGGTCGAAACCATGGTCGTGAAATAAATATTTTTGGTGGTAACGGTAGAAGTGTTCTATCTTTATTATTTATTATGCACATGATTAACTTCTAATGTTATTTGCATCTCAACCTGGTTCCTAAAAATGTTCAACTCCTATTCCGACGTAAATCAAGGACATAATGAAGGATTTGGTGCTTTCCCGATGAATGGTTTGTTTCAGAAAGTCTTCACGGGAGACTAACCGGATTGTTTCTTGGTGTAGAACCAACGTTTCGGCCACTTTCACCGTGGCCATCTTCAGGGTGTATCCCTTAGCGGGTGATGCCGATACCCGCCTAAATGCTCTCTTTATATATATTTAATTTTTATGAACAAACAGAGGGTGTGGCAATGGGCTCCCCTCTTTCTCCTGCAGTGGCAAACCTCTTCATGGAGCAATTTGAAGAAAAAGCCCTCAACGCAGCAAAGAAAAAACCGAAATGCTATTTCAGATACGTCGACGATACTTTTGTGGTATGGCCACATGGAGAAGAAGCGTTGAAAGAATTTTTTGAGCATCTGAACAACAGACATCCAAATATAACCTTTACAATGGAGATGGAGAAAAACGGATGCCTTCCATTTTTAGACATTCTCATAAAACGCAAATCGGACGGCACGCTAGGCCACAGCGTGTATCGAAAACCTACACACACCGACCTATACCTGAACGGAAAGAGCCACCATCATCCAGCCCAATTAAAGTCCGTACTCACAACGCTCGCCCATCGTGCATACACAATTTCCGACGAAGAAAACATTAGTAAAGAAATAAAACATCTAAAAACAACCCTGAGACGAAATGGTCACTGTAGGAGAAATATAGACATGGCCCTAAAAAATGCCGGCTCCCTGACCGAAAAGGAAACAACAAAAAAGGACGAACCAACAGCAACGGCGTGTATCCCATACATAGCCCCTATCTCAGGAAAAATCTCAAGAATCCTGACCAAACACAACATCCGGACGGTCCAGAAACCCCCAAGAAAACTTGGAAACCTCCTAACGAATGTAAAGGATCAACTAGGGCTAAAAACAGCAGGAATATATGAAGTACCGTGCGAGTGCGGAAAAGTGTACATAGGAGAAACAGGAAGAACAGTGGAAACAAGATTAAAAGAGCATAAAAGACATGTCCGCCTAGCACAAGGAGAAAAATCAGCTATCGCAGAACACTCCGTTAATAACGGACATAAAATTAAATTTGAAGATTCCAAAGTTCTTGAAAAATCAGAAAGATTCTGGGAGAGAATCGTAAAGGAATCAATAGAAATTCGGGTAAAAAATAATAATAATTTCAATAAGGATGACGGGTTCCAACTACCATCCGCCTGGGAACCGTTAATTCAAACTATCCGAGAAAAACGACAACAACGGTCAAAAAACAAACATAACGGCCAAGCACACGAGCGCAACAAAGGACCAATCAAATGAAAGGAAAACAAGCGGCTCCTTCCCTTTGTTAGATATATAAAGAGAGCATTTAGGCGGGTATCGGCATTACCCGCTGAGGGATACACCCTGAAGATGGCCACGGTGAAAGTGGCCGAAACGTTGGTTCTACACCAAGAAACAATCCGGTTAGTCTCCCGTGAAGACTTTCTGAAACAAGGACATAATGCCATTGATCGCCTTGATTAAAAAAAATTTGGAAATGGAACTTATAACCTACCATCACGACATCTATGAAACATACGTGAAGAGGGTTACATTACGTCAAGTACATACTTCTCTCTCCTTGTATGTTGTTTTGATTGGTCCATTCCTTTATCACCACAATCAGAAACGTCAGAATTATATTCGGTTTCCTTGTGCTAGTTAACTTCTGATGATTGAAAATACCTAATAGAGTGCATTTACTGGAAGAGCAAGTTAGATAACTCTGCTACGTGGGTTGTATAGTTACTAATGAAAATAAAAGTTTCAGGGATGGTAAGAGAAAACTAGCCCTGGCCAAACAAGAGTTCCACAAGAAGCGTAGCCTATTAGCCAACAATTACCTCTCAATCGACACAAGAAAAAGATTTGTAGAAACCTTTGTATGTGCTTCACATGTGGCTGTGAAGCATATACCATAGGTAACCAGGAGATAGATAGGCCACTTGCAGTAGAAATATGGTCCTGGAGTGGAAAACAAACTAGAACATGGGAAAAATAAATAAACAAATGCGAGAAGAGCTTAATGAGGAGATGAAAGGAATAGCTTCAGACAAAGAAAAATAGCGACAGAGACAAAGCATTGCCTTTTGAGAAAAGTATAGAGACGAATAGAATCATTTATTTTTATACACAAGGAAAGGGTTTAGGTAACTTGGCACGATAAGGCGTGCACCTAGGAAAACAAGAAGAAGACATGAAAAACACTTTGACGGAACCGGGACTTAAACCAAGGTCTCCCAAATGTCAGTTGGTTGCTCTATCCATTGAGATTTCTCTATGCCGTTTGGAAACTTTATAGGCAAAGGCGCGTGAGTTCGTCCGAATATTTCGTTCGTCTATTTTTATAGTTTAATGATTCACCTTTTTAGCTGGGCAACCTCTTCTTCTTCGTTCACATATGCCCAAGAGGTTGTTAACAAGATATATAATGCAAGCAAAAAAATCCAAAATCAGAAGCATTTAGTTCACTTTTAAATGAAGATTTTGAATAGTATCGCGTCGAATTGTAGTTTCGCTGAAGAAAGTCATCCTCGAAAAGAGATAAAAAAATAAATATTAAGTTTTTGAGAATTGCTAATAGTTTTTTCTAGATATTGTGCGAGGATGGAAGTTTAAAGAAAGTTCATACGAAAAACTACACATACTGAAAAAAAGGACGATTTACACAAGCTCAGAACTTATGGAATAGGGTACGAAAGAAAATACAATAGGAAAAATATTCTTTAACAGAAGGAACGGTTAAGCGGTGGGGGCTCTTGAAAAACACATAGAATGAATAAAAACTGTTATGTGTCAGGAAATAGGCAGCGGAATAAAATGAACTAGTTAAACTAATAAAATGATCTATTTTTAAGGAAATTTAGAGAAAACCTTTGATTTCATCGTAGTGATATATGAGCCAACTCCTTCCAAAATGTCGATCTATGAAGTAAGTAAATTAGGTATTAATACTGGTACAGTTATTAAATACTGGTCGAAATCTGCAAAATAAATTATTTTGTTTGTTTCCTTATAGCATAATATTAATATTATCCCACAAAGTAACGCTGGATAACTCCAATTTTATTTCCAAGATTCATCTATTTCTCCACCTCCAATTCCCTTCTCTCGATTCCGTGGTTACGAGAAAACAAATATTAGTTTGGAAGAATCGGAAGTGTAGCCATTTCAACGCGTTTGGGGTGTGTAATGCTTTTAAAGGCGCGGTACCTTCCCCATGCGTGGCGGGAGAATTCGGAAACGTTGGGCCTAAGAGCGGAGGGAACCGGAAAGTGAAAGTCTAAACGACATCGAGTCTAAATGGACTAACCTTGTAGGGCGTTCGATCAATCGGAAGTATTGAATCGATCAGCCGGTTTTCCTCGAGAAAAACACTTGGTGGAATGCTACTGAACACATCTAAGGACCCACGTGGAGGCCAGAGATATCACGTAGATGCTTACGGAAATGTCATTGACTCCACAGGCTGCGGATACGTAAGCGTTTCTATCCTACAATTGTAAACAATCGCTTCAATCAAATTCTGACTGACATTAAAAACCGACAGACACAATATAAAACTTTTAGCACCGAAAACCACAGTTAATTAAAATACTATACACTGGAATAATAAAAAGTTAAAATCGACAATAACAACCAATAAGAGTACATCAATACCCTACAAGCCGCCTTTCGGAGTGTGGCAGGGGGTGTAAACACCGGATGTTCGAGCTAATTCTTTATCTTGTTATTATCGCGTATCGTTCGCAGAAGGAATGAGTCCTTAAATCGACTAGTCCTAGCATATATTTCCCTTACTTTACGCTCATTGTCGGATCGGCCAAAATAGCAGGAGAGTCGCATAATATTGATTACGTCCTCCGCAAACGCACTGTCTCGAAATTTATCAAGTAATCGCTGCCTGGCTTCCAATCTCCTTTCTTTCTGAGAGTAATCAATACTACAAATAGTACTGCATGCCGACAATCATAACCGATAACAACAGGGGGAGTAATTTTGATTGTTACGGGTATTTATTCTTTATTATCGTAGATTACGTCACAATTGGCCGAAACGTCCGGCGACAACTTCTATATAAACAAGAATCAATTATATCGGACCAATTATTTCCCACGAGCACCAACCAAGATGTTCCATACTTCACTCGTCGATACCAAAATAATAGTACCAGCAAATTAAATAAACAATAATATCAATGATAATTCGGTGGATCAGTGTAAAGCATTCGTTTAGTTAAATAGCTTGCGTAGACTTGCGTTGAAAATATAATAATGTAATAATAATATAATAATGTAATTTAATTTAGTTATTTAACGCGTAAATTACATTTAGTCGTAAAGGATGAAATGTTAATGTAGGTGAGAGGGAGAAAAAAGAATGAGAGGAGAGATATAAACGAAGGGAAAGATAAAATAGAAGTTAAAAATAGAAAGATCGCACAAACATAAATAGGACACTGGGAGCAATGAATATTTTCCGATGTGCAAACCTAGCAGTGTGGAAGACAGTTATTTTAAAATCAGAGTTTCTTCAAAGTAGCGTTCTTCCAGATAATTCCACGTTTTTACCCAATCATTTAACTTTGTTCGTTTCTATGAGACGAAAACTAGCTACAGTTCATCAAACTAGAGAAAGCAATCCTTCATTAGGAGATACTATTCATTAAACGTCTTACATCTACGAGCGTTACATCTCGGAATTTTCCCGGAAGCTTTTTCGCCTCTCTCAGTAGCAATCACACTCCCGTCGCTGGAGCAGAAAAGAAAGATGTGCACGAATAGGGATGCACGCAACAAAGCCATTGTGTTAGGTGGGGAAAGAAGGACGGAAGAATCAGAAAAGGGTGATTAAAGAGAGTGGCTGAGAGCGGTGCGTGTTGAAGTGGAGGATGCTCGGAAAGAGGCATTTCCTGGTAATGTACTTCTGGCTAGAGATGCCACGCATGCCGTAGAAATTTGGAGTACTCTTCTCAATACTCAGCAAACAAAAGAAAAGTACGTCCCGAGTTCGCTGCCTCTATTCCTGAAAGTTTCCAATCGTGAGCATAAAAGAGAAACTTAATCTCAAAACCCAGAATCAACACAGGTTTTATATCTCTAGGCAATTACGTATGTGAAGGTAGCACAAAACTATCAGATTTTACTGTTTTGACTGGGATCTTAAAATCTTTTTGATACTGCCTCGTACACTCTCTGCCCCTTTAATTTCCTGCAGTCCTCGACGAGCGTATATAAATGCTTTCCAAATCTTTTGAAAAACGGTGTTCTTCCACGTGAAACATTATTTCCAGCCCCTCAGCCCATGAAGTGATAATTTTTAGATTACAGATTTTCTCTACATTCATCTCTCTTGATCATTTAAGCCATAATTTCCTGAGTATTTATTATTTGGTACTACACCCTATTACAAATAGTTTGTTATACCTAGTGATAGAACATAAGCATGCTTAAGTTAAGGAAGTATGGGGGAGGCAACATTATCTCTTTTCTTTCCTTCTGTATGCCCCATGACATTTCTTTTGTAAGATTGAGGACACCTGAATGTTATAAAATTTCATTTTGGCCTGGTTGCTAAAGTCTTTGAGTTGAGTACATTCAAAATAATTATTAGAAAAGGCGCCACTTATATTATTAATTAGCACCCTTTACGATACACATGGTCTTTTTTATTTCCATTCTTTCTATTTTATACATGGTTGGTGGAGCTGGTAACCCCAAATCAGGAATCATTTTGCTATAATTTACCTATATTCCTCAGAAAAGATTTATACTCTGAATTTCAACTAAGGAGAGTAGTATAACAGTTACTACTTCATGTTAATAAATAACGACATAGCAGTATATGTATTGCAGTATTCCTACAGTCATTACCAGAAAAAATAATGGGGTAGGGCGGCATTTAATAAACTCGATCTAATATGACGAAATAAATAGATAAATTTGGTTTTAAGTGGTACAGTGGTACAGTATTACATCGACTTGCCAAATTAATTCGTTCCACTTAAAAGTTCGTAGCTCAAAAAGTTTGTTTCTCGAAACCTAGTTTTCCGTTATATCTTTTATAATAATAATAATAATAATCATTATTGATGCCCTGAGGCAGAAAGCCACCTAAGAAGAAAATCAAATCATACTAATCCAATACATTGTCGCAGAAAAGAAAATAATAATTAATTATATAATACAGTTTAGAATAGTATAATATAAATACAATTTAAATTACAATATACAATTGCACTAGTGTCCGAAGATACAAGAAAAGTAAATATTTAAATTGGCGTAAACTCCTTACATTTCTTATGCTATTTGGAAGGGAATTCCAAAGATTAATTGCAGAGACAAATAAAGATCTTTGGAAAGCAGTAGTTTCGTGAGAGGGGTAATAGAAGATATCATCAGGAGCCCTTGTGTTCATGCGGTAGCTGACTGAGGGTCTACTTTTAAAATTCTCAAGTAGATAGTTGGGTCTTTATTTTCTGAGCGTCGAGTAAATAAATGCACCCAAAAGGTATTTTCGTCTTGAGTGAGCCCTCAGCCAACGTAGTTCATTTAAATATGGACTAATACGTTCTTTCTTCTTTATATCGAATATGAATCTTACTCAGGAATTAATTAAGCGTTGCACTCTAATGTTTAATGACTCAGGTAGATCATTATAAACGAGGCAGCTGTAATCAATAATTGGAAATATGAGAGATGAAACAAGTTTTTCTCGAACATGGATGGGTAAAAGATGCTTATTTAATTCTTTTCCGTTTTTTAGATCGTATCTCCAAAATAAGTTTGTATCTAGAGGTTAAAAGAATCTAAGAAAAAGGGAGGTCGATTCGTAAGTTGAGGCACCACTGAATTTGAATATTTATTTCTATTTGTAGCTAGAGGAATTGTTTAGCTTCTAATATCTTCACCAAAGATCAAAGACACCTTGGAAGTATTCAGTTATATTTGCGATTTATAATTTAAGGAAATATTATGTAAATTATCCGCAGTAATGTGTGTGATTTAGGATTTCAATTTTTTACTTGATTAGTATAGGAATGTGTTATCGTTTTCTAGACGGTAGTATTGCGGTTAAGCAGTTCGTCTGCTACGGGGATAGCCCGAGTTCAATCCCCAGCTATGGCATTTAAAATTTACCGGAAATTTTCAGAGATACAGGATCAGGTATCAAAAATGAGTACGGTAGATATATCTCTGTGTTATATAAGGCAGTTGAAGCATATTCTTATACAACATAAACATTTTTTTTAATCGAAAATTTATGCATAACATAACAATTTCCTATTCAACAAAAATGTTGAGTTTTCACAACTTTGGCCGGAAATGGGTTAAGACAGTATACATTACAGAAATTACATTAAGACAGCATAAGAAGAGGAGGTAGAACGGGACGGATTTCTTCCCCGCCCAAATCAACAGCAGCATTTCTTCCAGATATTACCAGTGACTCAAACAGACCTCGGCGAGTCACGCTGAGAAGCTTTCTTTCCAATTACGGCGCTCCTTGGACGAGGGGAGGCAATCTGCTGGGTCTGAATGAATGCGCTAGGAGTTCCCATCTTATATAGTAGGCGGAGGAAGTGAAGACGCTCTTAATGGCGGGACGGTGTTTTCTTTTTGGGTTTCCACGCCTTCGGGGAAGAGCCGAAGCTCGTCTCATTCAAAAAGTTTGGCGAAGATGAAATTAGGGACGCCGTAAGAGATGCCGTACCTGAAGAGACGCCTGAAATAGAATCTCAAACATCCATCGGGGTTGATGGATCGATCGAGGATATGCGATAGTTTTCTTCGCGACTTTGGATACGCTCGCTAATGGATCCGCTGCCAATGTGGAACAGTTGCGCTAATTCTTTGTTCATCCGCTAGGTGCCGTGGCGAGTAAAGATCGAAAAACGAAAGAAGAACATTTCTATTTTCTCTGTTTTCTAATTTGATATACCACCCACAGCTAAACATGTTCATGTCGTAGAATAGTTTTTGAGTCGATAAAAATTGGAATGTTATCCGCAGAGTTTCATTTTAATCTGTCAGGATTTATGTTGTAATGTTTTGAAATTGCGGAGGATGATCAATGGATGTAAGCATTTATATTACAGCGCGAGGCTATTTATTGTATACCAAACGGAAGTGCGTGATAAGGGTAGCGATTGTGTTGCTGAGCCACGCACTATCAGTAGAACCAACATAGGTTCCTATTTTTGTTTCAAATATTAAAAATGCAGCATTAATGTCGAACATTTAATCGAAATATGGTGTTAATTCATTACATATTTTTACACAAATAAGGTGAAATCATGTAATTTCGTTTTGAATTTTTTATATGAAAACAAAACAACAACAAACAGCGGGTTCCCGGCTGTATTTGAATCGCATCAAATACAGAATAAAATAAATGAATTTTTAGCCACGCACTTGAAGTTCAAGAACACAATCAAACATAAAAATATCACATAAACTGATATAAATTGAGATCAAGAAAAAGTAAACAGCGAAAGAGAAGATAAACCTCTCCCTTGAAGTCCTTCGGTGGCGTTACCATGGAGACATAAAGAAAGTATATAACGGGGCGTAAATAACACTGTAATGGACTTTCATTCCGGAAAGAAAGACATTTATCAAGCAGGAATAGGTCTGGAGGAAAAGGAAGCGAAAACGTTCGTCGTTAGTTCTTTAGAGAGAATCATTCTATAGAGGCATCCTTTTCATCGCATTCATGCGCCTTTGCCAATTCCATTGAATGCCATGAGGATTCATATACGTACAAGCGCACGCAGCAACTCCAATTGCATTCCTCAATGGAACCCGATCCTGAGAAAAGGAGAGGTAAGGAATCGGCGTCGTTGAGAGTTCACGAACTCGAGGAGGAGCTGTAGTATGAGGAGGAAGTATTAAAAAGACGGTTTGTGAGTTGGAAAGCTTCTCCGTTCTCTGTGTGAGACTGAATCGATCGCTCAAAATCTCGGAGGAACTTGAGAGAGAATAAAGGCAAAATACCGAAGCAGAGTTCTGAGGCTGAAATGTTATAGTGACAAAAAAATGCGATAGAATTGAGCGAAGCGTAGGTGGAGCTGAAGAATATGAAATTCTTCGAACTGACGCGGTGGCGTTTAGTACGTATCTCGAAAGAAGTAAAAATGGACGACAGATGGCAGGTCATTCACGTCAACTCCGCCTTTCATTGTTTTACTTGTACGTAATGTATAATTTGGATATTTGGTTTATAATTAAGAAAGCATATTATATAAGACTTAAATTCTGCGTTTTGTTATGTGTTGACAGTATGTGCCGAAAAGAATACTTTTAAACCATCGCTAAGGTTCAGGTCCAAGCTTACTAAAGTATCCGATTATTTTTTTCATAATTAAGCATTGAACGAGTACGTAGTTACGTTTCAATCAATCAAGTTGGCACGTCAGACTTTGATCTAACAGCACGTAATACATAATACAGACAACCGTAGGGATAATGAGTTGTATTTGTACCAAGGACGGACATTTTGATTTGTATGAACAGCTTACTAATACAAATAAATAATAATAAAAGTGCAGTAGAGAGAAATGATATGCTTCTGAAATTTCATTTGAAATGAACTACAATATACGCCTACCAACCCTCATAAGGACCGTGGAAATCCGATGACGATTAGGTTTTCGGGATCATTATTATAACATCTTCCCTCGAAAGCAACTAGTTTTTCGTCTACAGTACCAAATTCTGATGCGTGACAGCTTTCTCGGCAGTTCTCTGCAAAAATTGCGGTTATCTCGAGGATAGGAGCCATTTTGTCGTCATATTTTCGTCGAACCCTCGTTCCTGCATCATCAAATCGAATATACCTCAGTATATCACGAAATCTGTCACTACTCATTGCTGCTGTATAGATAGTACTTTGAAATGCTTCGCTACACTCCCAGTATTTACTCTTGTCCGAGCCGGATTCATGAAATCTTCCTGAAAGAATTAAAACTCCCACGAACGCTTTCATTTCTATCACATCAATGTTGGTCCAGTCCTTACTTCCTGCATTCGGCGTATAATTCAAATCTGCAATGGAATGTTGAGCTCTCTGGTTGGTGAAGTTCACAATCTTATCAATGATATCTTCGGAAATGAATTACTCAAAACAATATAGAGTTCATGCCCATCCCATGATTCTATATGAGTCCCATTGAGTGCCGAAGAATATTTTCTCTACCAGTTTTACTCGGAAACTAGCAATATATTTCCATAGTCTTTCACCTACTTGTTCGTCCTTTTCGTCAAGATTACCAACATCACAATCAGCCAGTTGGAATTCGTCGTCTTCTTGAAGGGATTGCCCGTAATCACCAGCGTCATTTACAGGATTCACTTCACTGTCGGGTGTCTCAGGCCGAGAAACGTCCTCCGGATTACTTTCTACTCCCTGTCGAATAAGCTCCTGAAAAATCTCTTCCGGATTGGTAAAAAGGAGTTCAACTGCCATAAAATGATTCTTACTCAACAGAAATACCTCGGTACTTTGCTCTCACAATCGGTTCACTGTAGAAAAAAAGACTGAGTGTCTTTTAAGGATATGCAGGCTTAACGCGTCCGAACGTGCCGATTCTGACAAGAAGAAGCTTTAGTGGTCGTCCGGGGAATATATGGGGTCCGTTTTTGGGGCGGTATAACGGTTTTTGGAATACAATGCAACTATGAAAAATCAGCTGCAGATAATTCCCGCGTCTCGCACCCCTTCGTGTCCGCGTTTACCGACCGTGAGCTAAAAAATATCGCATTTCTTTTAACCTTCCCGACATATAATGAGGGGTTTAAAAATTTTCATCACCAAAAATCCTTACGGAGGAATACCTAGCAGTAAGAATTAAAATATTGGGCATAAAATTGAAAATTCTCGAAAAGAAAAAACCGGGACAAGAAAGACCCGATCTCTGCCGTTTGAGTGTCAATCAATCCGCTCCGAGATCGATAGAATTTCAAAAAATATCGGATCTCGGCTAGAAAAATTATCTTCCAAAAAGATGTCTGCTTTCAGAGCTTTACATGCAAATGACTTTTACAATACACGGAAATATATCGCGTAAGTGAACACCTAAGGAGGATCTACTTTGATGATTTAGTAATCACATTCCTCCCTCATTTTACTACGGCCACCTACTCTGGAAGCGGAGAAAATTCGTGCGTCTATTGGACCGATAAATACCTGGGATGAGAGAGACGTGATGCCTTAATTCGTTCAGATGCCTGCCATTTCATTGAATGACTCTTTTTTCCACGAGAGAAGCTTGGTGCTTTAATCTCTTTCTCTCCTGAGAATACTTTCAGTGGGCGGGGAAAAGGAAGGGAAGGAGTAATCCTCCAAGGGGATTAACCTTCTGCGCGCGATCCGAGTCTTCTAATTGGCGCAAGTGACGCCATGACACCGTAAACCCACTTCGATCTCTGTGAACTCTCAAATTAGTCAACTATTATGATCCTTAGTGACCTGAAGCACTCTAGTTCAATGAGGTCTGTGATTTGAACTTCAAAGAGTTATGTAGAACGTAACAGAACCAACAAACAATTGCCTCATCAGATTTTGCTTTTGTGAAGGTACTGAAAAATCTGCGTATTGCAGCGAGTCTCCGCCTACTCATACAAACAACGATAATATACAGAAATACTCTATATACAGCTTATTTCAATTAAAATTCACAGACATAGGCAATGTTTTGTGAAAATGCTCCATGTTTGTAGGAAATGAGACTGTAATTTTTCCTCAGGATTTTAATGCAGACACGACCAGGTTTCAGCGAATGATCGCCATCATTTCTTACGTTTACTTTTACATAAATACCCCGAAAACCGCCGTATGGCGTATGGCAGGGGGTATCAATACCCCAAGGACCCTAATTTTTCATCCTATTTACGCGTCTAATACTACCTGGAAAAAGAGATCAATAACTATCCGTTCGTGCAATAATCTCACGAAAATTGTTCGACGTCTGGTCTCGAAAAACGCGTTCGCTAAGCGCAGGAATCACTATGTCGCGTATTTCGTCATGTAAGTCACTACTCAGGAATTTCTCGAACAATCTGTGCCTAAACCCCAGTCTTGTATCGTCAAGAGAATTCCAGCCGAGGGATTTACTCATATCTGATACACTGCTGTCGAACCTGTAAATCATCAGGTAACGTAGTAAAAACTGTGAGCATATTTAAACTCAGGCTGGCGGAAAGGCTGGCAGTTAGGGAGGACGTGGGGGAGGAAGAAGGGCGGAGAGGAAAAGTTACGATTAGGGGTTGGGGAGCGGAACTGTAGGCAAAGGAACATTGTCAGTGGGTGGTAGGATGCATTGAAGCAGTGGGAAGAGAAAAGGTGTTCGTTAACTAATGTGCATTTCTCTGAACTATTATGTGAAAGGATCTCAGATTGTTCCAAGAAACTGAGACATTGGCTTCTGTTAGTAAAGTGCCAAATAACCGGTACAAAATCCGAAGAATGGCTGCATTCAAGCAAGTGCTTGGCAACATGAGAATGGGTGGACTGGTTCCAAAAACATCTTTTATGTTCTTCGTCTCCAATGGCAAAAAGGTGCCGGGTCTGCCAGAAATATACTCCGTCACATTCTTTACATTTTAGCTTGAAAATTCCGGATTTCTTCGTGGGATGATATCTGTCTTTACCATTGCAAAATATTTCATGAAAATTAAACCGTGATTTAAATGAGGGTCTCAATTTTTCTTAGGGCAGAAGGTTACCGACTTTATCACAAAGGTTATTTAAAAAGATAAATTTCACTTTATCACAAAGGTTATTTAAAAAGGAAAATTTCACCCACTTTGGTTTAACGTATTCACAACTTATTTATTAAAAGATATTTTTATTTGTTTGCCAATTAAAAGTTTGTCAGTTAGGTTACGTTGAAAGCCATTTTAATAGCAATGTATTTTATTATTGAAAGCTCTTTACGAAAGTTTTGGATAGTGAGAGGGATGGAAACCAAACGGATGATAAGGTAGTGAAAAATGGAAACTTTGTGGGCGTAGTGATGATTTGATTGGAAAGGAATGACCGGGTTGGTGTACGCGGGCTTACGGAAAATGGAGAATTGGAGATTTGGGCTGGAAAAGGTCCAAAAGGTTAAGGGAATGGTTGCATTCCAATTCACGGGCGAGCCGTGTGGTAGGATGAAGGGATTTTAAGAGGGAATGGAATTGGTCAAGGAACCTAAGAGTACCACACCAGATAGAGAATACATCATCTACATATCTGAACCAAAGTTTAACAAATTTCAACAGCTCGGAAGAGCAATTAAAGCATTCCCTTAACAGTGTGAGAGAGACGCGGCACGGTAGTTCAGTGGTTAGAATACCTGCCCGGAAAGTGGGAGACCTGGGTTCGAGTCCCAGTCGTGTCGCTATTTTTCACACTTGTTATTCCTATAAAGATATCTGCTAAAATGGACAAATCAGATCCCATAAAAAGTCCATCACTTTGTTTATAGATATTTCCATCGAATAAAAAGAAATTTTGCTATGTACAACAAGCGACTAGATGTCAGATTTCAACACTTGGTCCATATCTATGTTAGATAACAAAACTTCCCTGCCTTTCCCTGCCCCAGGGTCTCTCTAATATTACATTATTTTGCAATACATGTAAGTCAGTTAACAATAATAAAATATGAACTTTCAATACAAAATAAATTACAAAATATAAAAATAAATAGAACACAATAAATTACGTAATACCAGCAAAATAAATACACAACAACAGCATTTAAAAAAAATAAGAATTAGAAGATTAGGAAAATAAGGGTTAAATTACAGAACTTTTTTTAAACATTCACTTAACTGTGTTATAAAGTTTTAAGAAGTATTCCTCTAGGTTCTTCTTATTCAAGTTTATCCAAATTTCACCGGGGAGAAGGTTAAATTCTCATGCGAAACATCCGAATCTTAAAATATCCGAACACTAGAGAACGGTTAGCCGTTTCTAGAGGAACGCTTAAATAGCCCTAGAGACGATTTTTAAAATAACAGATTTTTTGCTACCAGCAATACTGACTCATATACTAGATGATTGATTACAGCACATACAGGGTGTTTTTCAACTCTGCCCCATTGGGAAAACCAATATTTCGTTTACTCATTTACAAGAAACATATCAGGTTTGTGCCTCTCGGATTTACACGAAACTTTCTGGGCACGTTCCTTGCACAAAAATAACAGACATGTGTCCCGCCGTTCAACCCAATGCGCCTTTATTTTTGGAAAATTGGCAACTGAAAATCGAAGCCAGGCAACCACGAAACGCACGTGCATTTCCGTACGTATAGCGAAATTTTCCATCCAGAAACAATATTTATTCTGTTTTTTTTTCACAAACGACTTATTTTTCCGCTATTATATTTCATCTTCTTACCTTCCAGGAATTCTTTACCTTTCTCGTCAAAATTTGTTCAAATATACGTTAGGTAGGTACTCCAGTATCTATTGTATTGCTACAGGTAGGTTGTGGACAAATGTCTTTGGCTTTGCCATTTTATTTTGTCTCAGTACCAACGGGAAACCCCGAAGAAAAGTGAGAAATCGATCATACCTATCAAATATTCGATCCCCGAATACTCAATATTTTCCGCAGTGATTGCATTGTGCAGATTATTGGAAAACTATTTGAGCACTTCCTGGAACAATAGAGAATTGATAATCGAGATATTGTTACTAGACATGCTTTTGTATCGCAAACGGCAAAGATTTTTTCAATACAGTCTTGGGTTCGTCATCAGACCAATACTAAATTCTCTTATAAGAATCGACTGCTTATAAATTTTAACACTACAGCTTGAAACCCTTCCCTTTCCATTCTTCTATTTTTTCCGTCCCTCATCTAAATTTTTTAAGGTTTTTATGTCTGGACCGATAAATACCTGGGATGAGAGAGACGTGATGCCTTAATTCGTTCAGATGCCTGCCATTTCATTGAATGACTCTTTTTTCCACGAGAGAAGCTTGGNTAAGAATCGACTGCTTATAAATTTTAACACTACAGCTTGAAACCCTTCCCTTTCGATTCTTCTATTTTTTCCGTCCCTCATCTAAATTTTTTAAGGTTTTTATGTCTCACAAAATTTCTAGTAGAGAAATAGCTCGTTTTATTGCGATATTTTCAGTACTTTATTGCGATATTCCTGCTTCCTTTCGTTGCCCGATTCCGGCTCATCAGTCGACGCCAAGCTGGTAGATGGAATCTCTTTCTCCATAATCAATCGACTCCATAAATAACTGTCGAATTTGCCAGTAAAATGATCCATATAAAGAATAATCAATATTTATATATTTCTATAACACGAAGTAGATTAAGTATACTTACTTTAACTGCTCGGAAGAGTCCGGTGAAAACTGTCAAGAAGACAAACTTTAGGGTTAAGGAAAAACTACCCTCTCTCTCTCTTCATGTTCTTCTCTTTACGATTCTCTTTTTTAAACTATTTGAAAACTAAAGTCGCCATATGCCACAAAATCGACTAGGTTTCAGCGGTTTATAGTTATCAGAGCAGATGTAAAGAGGGTTAGTGCAACAAAAATTCCCTCGGTTAGGACAGTTTTTGGCGTTTCCTTCTCGTCCGCCGAAAGGAAAAAACACGTGCGCACAACGCCGGAAGTATATGGTAAGACCAAAATCTACAATATAACAGAAACTGTACTGAAAATATCGCAATAAAACGAGATTTTTCTCTTCTAGAAATTTCGTGAGACATAAAAACCTTAGAAAAGAATATAAGAATGGAAAATATATAAAAATTATATACAAAAAGGGTTTATATAAAAAGTCATCGCTATGTATCGTTGGCGCGAACGGGAATTCACCAAGAATTTTGATTTTTAGTTACTCAAAACAGTGTATGACTATACTATCAGAAATGATCCCAGACGTGGTAGAGCTTGATTCCAGTACTTTTTGAATAAACTCTAATATAAGTTACATATAATGGGGTTGATCCGATAATGTAAAGCAAAAAGAAAAAAAATAGAGGGGAAATGATAATGTTGACAATACTACAAAACACTAAGGTATATACTTCCAAAAGAGTTTCGAATGTGAGAATATACCCACTGCACTAAATACCAGCAATGAAGAAGTAATCGAAAGAACATGAAAAATCAAAGAACAAAACAATCATGTGAGAATTTGAAACCACAAAATGACAATCTCAGCCTTTATTGTTCCCAAAATCATCCTCCATTAGAATTCAGCTGCCTCGAAAAATTTATCCATAATAAATGCAAGTGAAGGTAATTTTAAAGTGCCATCAGCCTATTTTCAATTTACTCTATCAAATTAAAATATTCTGTCTTAAAAACTCGGAGAAAATACAATGAGGAGGAACAATTTCTGGGGTTTTTTGCTGAATCTATTTTTTAGCGTAAACTTGTAATTTCGCTACAAAAGTAACGAAATTTCATGCAGCTTCGCTATCTCCATAAAGAGTCTGCTTGACAATCAAATACATTGTTGAACTTGTTTCTTACTGGATAAGTACGAAATTATACATATCACCATGGTTACGGGTTTTAGTAAACAAATAATAAACGTATAAACTTACCTAAGACATTCGATTATAAATAAAATCATTACAAAATATGCGCCACAAATCAGTTCAGTGAAGTTAGTTATCACCTTTGAGGGCGGAAAAAATAGCATAAACAACAATTTAGAGAGATCATCAATTCATCGCTATCATTTACCCACTATTGAAGTATATAAGATCTCCTAACAACCTCTGAGGTTTCGTCTCAGGTTTAAACATAGGATTTTCGCTGTCGTTGCGAGTTATAAAGAGAGCCGAGACCCCAATCTGTTGCTGTGAGCGATTTCCCAATCAACTTCTATTTCGGGACTCCAATAAAATCCCTTGATTCGTTTCCCAGCGAAAATAGATTCGGCAAGTCATCACGCAAACTTCCCATTACTCTGAGTCGCTTTGCTGAGAACGTTTTCGCCGCTAAAAATCGGAAGAGAAATCGTCGCCGTACACAGAAAGAGCGTATCTTCCTTCTCATCTCTCGTTTTAAGCGCAGATTTCAATCGTTAAAGATGCCCATCAACTACGGAATTTATCTTTGAAAATGAGAACGAAATATCGGTGCTAATGTAACTTTTACTTCACCGACAAGAATAAGGATATCTACTTTTTCCAGGTTGTCTATTTTACGCACTAAAAATTGAGGAAGGGTAAATTACTAAACGCGGAAGAGCCGTGAGGCTGTTCTAAGGAATAAGAGGTGTGAAAAATAGAGACATTACTGGGACTCGAACCCAGGTCTCTCACTTTCCGGGAAATTCCTTAACAGTGCAGAAAAGATTCGGACAGGTAGTTTAGTGGTTAGAATACCTGCCCGGAAAGTGGGAGACCTGGGTTCGAGTCCCAGTTATGTCGCTAATTTTCACACCTGTTATTTCTTGGTGCTACAAATTGTCTTTTCCTTTTGAAAGATGAAAAAAAATGAATTTCATTTCATTTTTTACCTCATTATTACCTTACGATAAATGTGGTTGGTAAAAGTACAACTTTCTCTTGTTCCTTCATGGATTCCTACCACGAAGTCACGGCCGAAGCAGTGGATTCTGAGTTCCTTCTTTCGAGGTAATATTTTCTTAAGATAAAATAAAAAACAAACTTCAAAATACTCGTGGATTGTGGTTATAGAGTAGACTATTCAGCGGCGTTATCGGGAGGGTTTGGGGATTAAACCCCCACCTCCAGAGTCAAAATGGATTTTTTTAAATCGAGGTTACATTAGGTAAATAGAAATTGTTTAAATATTTACAGCTATACACGCCACAGGCGGCTCGCGGGGAATGTAAGTTAATGCAAATTTGTTTCCATCTTAATTACACTCAGGGCAGAAGTTTGCCTGATCCAGGAATGTAGATAAATTCGCCTTTACTTCATGGGTAGAACTCCCTGAGAGACAAATCCTGCCTACGACCCAGGATTAGAATACGGGCCTTATTGTAACCATGCAATATGCCGCGCTCCGGCATATTGCTTGGCACACTATACTGCGCTAACGGTATAGGCACACCTACCGGTCAGGTTTGGCTCATATCGGCCTAATGATCGAGAAAAACAGAAAAACACAAAATTAATCTTAAAAAGCGCTATATGCAACATTGATTGCAAATCTTGGAACTGAAGGAGCTAGAAAGATGGACTGAAACCAAAATACGGGGAATGAAAGAAAATAACTCTCAATAAACAGGTCTATAAGACTACTGAGAATGAAGGTCATTCTTCCTAATCTAAATTAGGTCATATAATTGGTATTCATGTGGTCAACGGTCTACAGCAAATCATTTTCGAAAATAAGTCGTATTGAGTTTACTCGCTTTTGTTATATGTATGCAAATGCATTGTTGGGTTGTTTATTCAGATAACTATCTGTATCGTTGAATTGCGTAAAGTAACAAATAGCTTATGGAAGCCAATTGTTGTTCAAATAATTGTTAAGCTTCAATTTGTATCTATATATATATACTCAAAGCATTTGTTAAAAATTAAAATATAAAAAGTATTTATTCAGTTAAATAACAGGCATTGTCATCGCAATTATCAACTACAACGATCGACATGATGGGAGTAAATTCTCAAATTGTAAGAGACCCACTCGAAAAAGTATCAAAAAGTTTCGAAGAGATCGAATGGTCTCCTTTGGAGAGACCCTCAGTATTGTAAGATGAGAATGCGAAATTATTATCCGCTATTGTAAAAAAGTAGTTTATAGCGCATGACATGAATATCAGATCATCTAGATCATTATATTTAAGAAGTCCTTTTCTAAAAATGAAGCTTTAAGCGTGGCATTAAAAATTATTCCTATGGTGTTATAATATATGTTACAGCAACCAGCAGAATATTATTAGTAATTACATTGGCTGGTAATCATCTTGCTGGATAAATTATGGAAATTCCTAAAAACGATCCACTTAATGGGAGTCAGTGGTTGTATTTTTAGCCGCGAGGGGGAGAAAAGGTCAAGAAATCGGATAGGAGCGTTATGCAAATTAGAAGTGGATCCAGGGATGATTCATAAGAGATAAGAACCGATACGATTAACGAATATCCATGAGTTCAAAATAAGACTGAAGAAGAGTTTCTTATTACCACTATAAAAGTGCTTGAGAGGTCTTAACTAATATCACTTTGTGTATTTTGTGAATGAAAATGAGCCGAAATTAAGTAAGGAAAGATATAGAAAAAGAGATCCTTCTCTTACATAGGTAGTTTAGCAAATATTAAGTTCGAGGTTACTAAGGCAGCTAGCTAGAAAGCTATCCGAAGAGCAGCTATCGAAGAGAGAACAAATTACTTTCTAACGTCTACGAAAATTGGATACCCTTGCAATGTTTCGTCAGAAAATTGCAAAAGTTTGCAATACAATACATTTAGGATAAATAAATACGTTTATTATTTTCGCAATTTACTAAGGAGAAGATAAACAAGACTAACCGTAGCCGGCATTCTTTTTATTCACTTAATTAAAGCATCTGCTTGGAAGGATGAAGTCCTACCTAAAAAGTTCCCGAAATTAGGATGACGCGCGGAAATGTACCCAGATACTGTAAAAAAAAGAAGATTTATGTTAAATTGTATAATCTATAGCTGTTTAAATTGTAAATATAATGATAGAGTAGTTTGAAATAACGTTAGGCAAAGATGTTGTTTGATTTTGATAGATATGTATGTAAGACAGTAAGTTTGTTTGTGTTAATTGTGTCTATTGTATAAGTTTGTCAAATTAGTGCAAGATAGCGTCGCCACCTGACTCAGCGTCTAACTGCGACGGTAATGTATAATAAATAAATAAATAAAAACGCCGTAAGCCGTCTTTCGGCAAGCGGAACTCGCGGTTAGAGGCAAGTTCCCGATTACCGATTCCTAGGAAGTTCCAATGATCGTTTCGGAGACAAAGCCTCGGACGATAAATGAATACGACAAATCCGTGGTTAATAACATTCTTAAGAAACACAGACATAAACTCAAAGTGAAACAACACACAACCCTAATCTCAACTCAAAACAAAAAACATAACTTCATAAAATTACCCTATGCACCAAGGGCAAGCGACAAGTTGAAGCACATTTTCTCAAAATTCGACCTAACTCTAGTATTTGTCAACAACAACAAACTATCTAACCTCCTCGACAATTCAAAGGGCAACACTCCGTCAATACATAAATCAGGAATCTACGAGATATCATGCCAAGACTGTGATAATATCTATGTCGGGCAAAGTGAACGAAAATTAGAAACCAGACTTAAAAACACTTAGCTCACTTCAGAAACAACCAGATTATCAAATCAAGAGTGGCGCAAGAAATACAACAACACGATCACCGAATTAATCTAAAAACCCTCAAGTTAAAGATTTCCGTACAAAAAGCTGCAAACTACATGCTTATGAAAGTATTCTCATTTACCAAAACGGAAGCATTGTGTGAATTCAATGTGCGAATTTTTGTAAATTTATTTTGAGTACTTCCCGGGATGTTAGAGCTTTGATAATCGATTTGTTAGAAGACATGCTTCTGTAATTTAAAAAAGAAAGATATTACCCAAAATGGTCTTGGGTTCGACACCAGGCCAATATAAAATTCTTCAGGAAATGAATTGCGTAAATATTGAGGAAAAGGGTGAAGAATGTTAAGAGGGTAGGAAGATAATACTAAACAAGTAAACGCCCCTCGTCAAGTATGATGGGACATAATTTAGTTTTAAAATATATCTATTATCGTATATATCTGGTCCTCCTAAGCCAGAAACATTCTGTCCTGAGATCATTTCCACGGATCTGTGCTCATTTATTTACAGAACAATATAAACTTTATTTCAGTTTGGAGCAGTGATTGGCAGCTTGACTTGAATGTAAAGAAGTGCTATGTCTTCTGTTTATGCATTCTGCCAATACTACCTGCATACCGTATCATATTTCAGGTCATCCTATGGAGTTTGTGAGACATCACAAATACATAGGAATTATGCTCAGTTGTAGTTTTTCCTTCAAAGAGCATATTCGAAGCATAATTTGAAAGGCAAACGGGATGCAAAGGTTAGCCAGTAGGATTCTGAGGGGATGTTCATCAAGAGTAAAGGAAAAAGTATACTTTTCCTTAATTAGACCTCTCCTCAAGTATTGCTGTGCAATTTAGGATTCTCACATAGTAGGATTAGTCT
>KZ308997.1:89454-108086 GCA_000376725.2 Ladona fulva
GTACATCTCTTATGGAAACGTATTTTGTGCTCCTGGGTTCGAACCCGGGCCTTTACAGAAATGAAAATAGTTTTCCTGGGGGTTTCAGCATCGTAGAAACACAATGCAGTTTGTTTCAGATCTCTAAGTCAAGCCGTTTCTGAGATAAATTGGGGGACGGACAGACATTTGCTTTTTATATGATGATGTCGAAAAAATAATTTATTTAAAAAAAAATAGGAGAAAATATTTTACAACTTGGAAAGTTTCGTGATCTTTGTGGTGATGCGCGTGTATAACGTGGTTATCTAACTCTGATTTTCAGTTGCTAATTTTACGTTAAAATGCCAGTAATGTCAACGGTCGGTCACAGGTCTATTAATTTTGAGCAAGGGACATACCGTGCAAGTCTCGCGCGATTCCGTTTCCCACAGAGGTGGTTTTGCCCTTCTAAGAAATAACTCTTTTATATTTACGTAAAAACTCAAAAAAGGATTTTAACCAAGTTCATATAGAAACTGATAATTAAAAGAAGTACGAAGAAACGAATGTTAATAGATAATTTAATAATATAATAATTCTAAAGGTAGATAATTTGGATATTATCTTCCTGCTGTAGGATCTCGTCCCAGTGACTCAATAGGAGTCCCAATTTAGCACTAAAAAGACATTTCTACTGCATTGTTGACACAAATTGGAAGAATTGTTTTTTATATGTCAGATTTGGATTAAAAAATTATTCATGAAATAAAAATTCCGTTTCTGTTGACTTCAATCAACCCGCAGTTAAGATTTCAATAGGTCAGTTTGCTCCGATACAGTCCAGTTTAGGAATTTAGGAAGTTTTCCATCAAAATTTAAATTTACAGAATTACGAGAGTTTGGTGAAACGCTATAGTTTTTATTTGAGCCCTCTCTGGTTAGAAGGAGGTAAAATAAGTTGACATTTCACACATTTTTAAAAGCATTAATCCAGTCGAAATACATTTCAGTGCAGTGTATCTATTCGAAATCCGCATCTTTTTTTTCTTTATTACATTACTTTAGATCGAAGTATTCCAACAAACCGAGGTAAATGAACCGTTATAGCCGCGAAAGTAAAGATCGTAACTGCCCTAAAGTGAGAATGAAATGCTCATAGTAAACATTATTCTCGTTAGAACTTAAATATTTAACCAATAACATGTTTAAAGTAATGGATGCTTTTAGTTTTTAATTTACGATGAATGTAACCTTGGAAAAGGGAAGTTCGAAACACAGACCACCTGTATGAAAGGAATATAGGGCGCCGATGAAACAGCAGTGATAAAAGGCATAGAATCTTCTGCCCTCAATCCTGTTGGACAACACCACCCCTCAGAGTCCGGAAATTAGATGGTGGATATCGTGAGGGAGGGAGTATTTATTCCCTTATCCCTTTGCGGAGTCTTCACGCGGCCCTTCCGGGCAATCCAGGAACGTTCCTGGAGATAGCGCGAGAGGTTAGAAGGGATTGGAACACTGTTGCCATACCAACAATTCAATCACGCGAATGAACCTACTTTGGACGGCCGATTTCAAATCGGATGGAAAACACAAATTTGCATTAATTTACATCACGGCACTTCCATGATCACAAGGATAATTATTTCTGATGCAAACAATTTTAGTATACTTTCATATTGTTTTGAGTGTCTAAAATCAAAGAGAGAATCTCTACCAATTTGCTCTAATTGATTTATACGAACAATGGGAATTATTCGCCAGCAGAAAGATTTCTTTTGGGTAATTATTTTTGAATAATGGATTTTGCCTCACACAATAGGCGCTGGAAAACTGAAATGTAAATATCACGCATCTATAACTCATTAGCACCAATGGCTTTTCCAATAAGGGATTATATTTATCATTAACTTTCACCGTTATCCAAATAATCATCGTCTACGCTGCGAGATTTTGATTTTTCCTACATTTCGTTGCTGTATTTGGTGTATAAACATACGTCTCTATGCAACTGGAACATTAACTAAACTAAAGATTATGAAAAATAAAAACTTCGTAAACTTCCACACAATTTAGGAAGTTTACGAAGTTTTTATTTTTCATAATCTTTAGAATGTCCTTCCACGAAGTACGGCCTTCCATGACAGAATTTATTAACTAAACTGTTTATTCTCTCAGGTTTCAATGTCAAACTCCATCCTCTATCGGCAGTACTTTCCGCCATTACTACATTTCATTTTCTCTTTAATTGTCTTCGAAAAGGTTGTTAACGTCAAAAACAACATTGATTCCCTACAACAACTGTAATCCGTCATATTTGAATTGGAAATTACTCATCTTAAAGGGTAGTAAGGATAAAGTCACTAAACAGGCAACATTTTTAATTAATAGCTATTTATCTTGAAGGATATTCATAAACTCCTCCGTTTTGGGAGTTGAGGTTGCGTGCATTTCTACTATATAAACTACTGTAAAACTGTACTACCTCTAGATTACAATGCGATTAAGGATAATGTATTTTATCTTATCAGGTCCAAAAGATACCTTAAGGAGAGCTCTACTTACTGTTCCTCGAATCTGAATGAAATCCTATTTTCACTTTAGATTTAACGTTAGGTAATGCTTATAGCAAAAGCTACATATTTATTTTTGAAATACTTACCTAACCCATTAACGGCCAAGGTTATAATAATGAAAAATTTACTGTTTTTTTCTTTTGCAATGTTGTATCGACGTGTTAGATCAGAGGAGTAAAAGATATGAATTCTGTAAAAAGATTGTAAATATGAAAAAAATGATGTTGCGATTTCGCAAATTTGGCCGAAACTAGTCTTAAGTCTTGAATCTAGAGGAGCAAAAAGTGTCCTTAAGGAAATAAATAAGGGAAGATGTTCAGTTAACGTTATTCTTATATGAGAAATCGATAATAAAACACCCAGCAAATTTTAATAGTGTAGTAAAAAATTCACCTTCCGGAAGAAGCTTCACGAAACAGAATATTCGTGTAATTTAAATATTTATTACGGAAAAATAATATTTGTTAATGATGACATGTATGCATTAAAAATTAAAACTTCGACTACAACATATATATAACATTACAATTTCACATTCAACAATAATGTGCGTTTTTGCAACTTTGGCAAGAAATTACTTAAAATATCCCCAAAATTTTGAGTAATAAAACATGAAGTTTATTTGAAGGATATCGTAGTTCCGGAATAGATTTATACTGTTTTAAAAATTGTTAATTTTTTCTTTGGAAAAGCCAACATTAGAAGCCTGTTGAAATTGATCCTGTTGAATTTTTTCTCATTCCCTTTTCAATTCGTCTGGCGTACTTTTCTGATTTTAGATAGAGATAAAGAAACTAATATCTCCCAAGTTTCACCAGATAAATATTCCTTAAAAAAACGCGTTAATATAATGTATCCTTAAATTATGCGTTTGAAAAGAAGCAGATGTGGACCGTTTGGAATATCATCCTTAGTCCCATTCCATGGGATCCATTTTTATCCAATTCACAGTTTCCATCATTCCCGTAAAGCCTGTTGCAACAACGCTTGACCACATCAATTTTAAAATGCACTCCTGTTAAGGATAAGGATTTCTTAAGGACCCGTAATAGCCACGGGAACCCTAAAACAACCCCCAAATTCCTCACATAACTCCCGCAAGTTCAGGACGTCCGCTGGGACGAAAAGCCCCTCGCGGCGGGCGATCGCCCTCACGAATTTCGATCTTTTTGTCTTCACCGCAACCATTCCCGAAATGGCGACGTGGAGTCGAACTTGCCCTCTCTTTTCCTCTTTCTTTTACTGCAATGTCTTCAGCCTCTCACATTCCAGAATGGTTTCCTTCTCTGCGACCCCATTTTCTTCGGCAGAAATCGATGCGGCCGTGAAAATTGTATCCGTGGGAATGACCCTTTGAGTTCCTTCGGGGTGTGGTCGAAAGGTCTGCGTGTGGAGGAGGGGATAATGAACTTGGGAGGGGAAATGACGGCGATGAGGTTTCTGCGGAGAGGATACGGACGAAAGGACAATTTACGGATGAATTGGAGAAGTCGCTTGAGGAAGTGTCTCCTCTGTGAAAATATTGCGACGTAAAGGTTTGGTCTAACGAAACGTGTTGCTACGTACGCTGCTGGTCTAATAAGTCACCAACCGAGTGGCATGGATTTCAACTATTCTGTATCGTTTCTCTCACTCCTACATTATCCTCAAAAATTTCACAACCATAGGATTCATTTGGAATAAGAAATAAATTTTATCGTAAAGTATGTTTTAAATCGGTGATTTCATCTAAATCTCAAGAAATGCATTGTGTTCAACGGAGTCGAGGATTAATTTTCTCGGAGTTGTGGTGAAACTCTTAGCTTATATTTACCGTGACGAGTGTTTATAAAGAATTAATAATTAATAGGTTGCGTATTCAGTCATAATAGACTAACAATTTCATTTTCATAGAGTTACAGCATGATTAAGGAGGGTGTTTACTGGATCCGATATATGATGCCGCGCTAAGTTTATTTTCCTGCAAGAATACTCTTGGAATTTAAAAGGAAAATTAACCAAAAGAAAATGATACTCCACTTTCTTACTAATTTTATGGCTAAAGGTTGAAAATTACATAGGTTTTATGAATGTTGACTTTCCAATTATAATTTACAAAATATTCCTTAAAGTAATTTAGTCATGAACAAATTTATTTGAAATTTATCCAGTATAATGAGTGTTATTATTTATTATTTTATTATTATTATTGTTTCATTATTGTATGCAAATTTATATTAAATTATTACGGACATGACAGTACAATCTCTGGCTTAGGAGAAACTGATGATACCAAAAACATATTTATCAAAAAAAGTTAAAATGAGTTTGATCATGCTTGAAGTTCACCAGTAATAATAATTTTATTGTTAATAGTTGTTGCTGTTGAATAGGTCCAAATGAAAGTAACATAAGAATGAAAAGACCACAATCGCTATCAGAACAACATTATTGCAACAGAGCGCAAATACTAGGGCAGAAATGTATCTTCACTATACAAAGGTCTCTCGATATTAACAAATAATATTCTTTCCTGTGTTTACGTCGTTAAATAACTTGGCTGGAGGTTCACCAAGCAAATTCATTCTCAGCAACGGTAAGGCGAAAGGAAACAAACAAACGAGTGTGCAATCGCACAATAAATTCGCCACAGTTTGAAATTCTTTTCTTTTTCCACCAGCGATCAAAATAATTTGAAATTCCGGCACGGACACCTTACTTCAATGACAAAATAAGGTAAATAAAAATTAAAAAGAAGAAAATGAAATGAATAGAAGTACAAAGAAGTGTTGCAGTGGCAAAATGTATAGCGGAATTCATAAAGAACAGAGTGAGAATTTGAATCACTTCTAATTAAAGTCGCACAGCTTTCTCCAAGTTGGGAATGGGGGAATGGCATAGGAGTAGAAAAGGATGTTACCACAAACAAATAGGAAGTGGAAGATACAGTGGTTGTAAAAATGTTCTGTGGATAGAGATGGACGGGGGATTATGAAGGGAAGACCTGCTGCGAGGCAGAATATATACGATTAGTAAAATATATTAAGTCAAATGTATTCGTATTTATAGAATTTTATTGTTGAGAATCGTTGCTACCTGAGGAGAAATCCTGATGTTTTGTTTCGGGATTTTCATATATTTACAGCAGTTTGCTGTTTTATCCTAATTATGAATGCAGAGATATTATTTTACACTTTCAGGATTTTCATATGTTTACAGCTCGTTGTTTTAACTAAATTATGAATAGAGATAATATTATTTTACCCTTCCGGCGAGGTTAGGATAAAATGGTCTCTATTCCTCCTAACTTTGTATTACATAATAATAATACACTAATAAATTGGATTATTACTTGTAAATTAATTAACTTAGTTAATACATTGCATATTAATTAACATTACAAGTTCGTCAATCTTCATATATGTGCCATTGCATATTAGCATTGCAATTTTTAGGATTTGTGAATTGCGTGGAACATTGCAAGCTGACTACTCCGTCATTCCTAAAATCCTTACGACAATTTCTTTCTGAATTGAAAACTCAAATAATATAAGTTGGATTGGGAATACAAGAAGGCATATCCTAGAAGTATTCATCTTAAAATAAGAATGTAAACTGAAGCCTTAGAGATTAAGATAAAATGAGAAAACCGGAAACAATTACGATTAAGTAACTACTATCTCCTTTAAACTGCGACATTTTTTAACATTCTTCCAGTTGGATAATAATGAGGAATACGTATGAAAAACCATGAGAAATAGGCTTTAATTTTTAAATACGTTTCATACCATATCATTATCGCCAAAGAGCTGTAATTGTATTTTTCATTTTGTAAGCAAATTTCTGAGTAAATTGCGTTCCGGAAGAGTTTTAATTTAAAAAATCCTAAAGGAGCTCTTAATTTTCAAATAACTTCTCGATCCCGATAACTTTTCCTGGGTTTTTTTTCCCCAGAAATGCAAGCCGCCGGCATATCAAAACATTCTTAACCGTATTACAAGTTTTTTTTCGAGAGTGGGATCAATTTTTCATTTTTATCCTTCGCAGAATTTATATTAAGCCTTGAAAGACTGACTCATTAATTTCTGCAGGACGAAATGGAAGCTCATTGTGCAACGAATCAAAAGAACAACACCCTGATATTCATGAATATTTATAATTCAGATATAACGAAACTAGGCAAAGAAGAAAGAGTCCGTGAAAAACCTACGTAAGCGGTGTCCGTAGCTATACTTGCGAATATGATACAGCAATAGAGAAGTGAAGATTGAAAGCAATAAGAGAGAGGTGATGATGAAAAAATGAGGTAAATAAAATGAAAAGACCAGGCAGCTAATAAAGAAGTCCTCTCTTCGAAGTTTGCGGAAAAAAGTTCAGGAAAGAGTGAAATAAATGGAGAACATACTAAGGCATGGTATGTAACATACTAAGGAGCGGTGGAAGGGATGCCTTTCAGAGGAAGCCTAAGCATGAATCATGAAAAGCAGGTGACGGTCAGTAGTAAGGTTAGGAATTACGAGGGAATAAATCACCACACAGGAGAGCTTCTCAAAGCAATACTTGACCCATGATGGGTTAAATCGATCAGGCAAGAGTTACAAGAGAATAAAGAAACGATTTATGATCATAAGCAGAGCCTCGCCCAGCCTACCTGCCGCCGGATGCGAACATAATTTGCCGCCCCTTAATATTAAATATCAAAATCGTACATTTCTTGATTTGCAAATAAAATTATTTTGTAATACTTTGAAAAACCATCGTTCTTGACTTCTTTTCCCAGCCTACATTGGTCTTAGAAAATCAGTAGCAATTACTCTTGCATATTCCGTACGCTGACACGGTTCATTATGAGTTAATAGCTCACATTGCTTTTGAGGATCATTATCTTAGCAGCACCAGTCTCCGGAAGTGTCAATAAAACACGCTAGGTTATTTGCAAATTAGGAAAGACTACGATCAAATCTCTGGTAAACATATATTCCGAAACCTGAAACATATTTATTCCCGGTACCAGAAAATCTTTCATTGGAACCAATTCTTCGAATAAATCCAGTGCACAAATGTTCGTTTCTATTCTTGAGTTATCCATTATTCTTTTCTCTTAACGTTTGCCAATCTTTAATTCCACATAATAATCTTTCCTAGATAAATCGTATGTATCACGCAGAAAACAATAAATAATGTTGTTGTATTAATTATTATGGTTGGCTAGGTTTCTGTTGCCGCCCTTTAGATGCCGCCGCCCGGGTGTGATGCACCCATAGGACGGCGCGGCTCTGATCATACGTTACAACTTCATAGGAAATATATTAGCAGTACCGCACCACGAAATATTCGTGCTTTAAAACCTCTTTTGCCTCCAAATACGAGTTCCATCTGCCGACATTAAAGTCTCCCATACGTCATCTTACAGAAACTACTCTCGACAAAACTTTATTGTGAAAAGTAGTGTGGTGTTCTTCGCTCCTACTTCATCTTTATTCCTGAGGGATATTCAACTCTGTAGTAGGCTGTTGTTTCCCTCTCACCCCCATCTTCCTTCCTTTTCCCAGTGCACGTTTTCCTGCACGGTCAACTTCCATCTCATATTACGAAACTAACTGTGAAGCATATGCGCATAACTGTTCCAAAGGCCACTTTTTCATATCGTACGCATAAAAATTTTTACGCAAAGTCTGGAACACTTTGCCCTCGCCTAACTCCGCCAGATGATTCTCGCTTCCTCACAGTTAACTTATATATTTGAAACAAAAAGCAGGCCTTACTTCTGTAGAAATTTGAAACTGAAAAGAGGTAGAAGAAGTCTTTTTGAGCAAAAGGTGGTTCACTTTGAAGGGTATACCGTGCATTGTCGAATCTAGGATGCTCTTTTCTTACAATTTTTGACCTATGAAACATCAGGTGCATCCGAGTCTGCCATAGATTAGAGAGCGTCATTAAATAGAGTGCGTCTCAGCATTCTCATATTCTTAGATTTTCGATCTCAAAGCATTTTCGATATGCATTGTAGTACATACTGATAGTAGGTATCGTACAGAAAACTTACTTAACTATGACGTTGATTTAATATTAATTGATTGTCGGAAGGGAGTAATGGATGTCCGAATTGCCACATCCTCAGGGGGTCTCCACAAGGGAAAAGACCCCTAAAGATGGAGGTTTTGTCTCTGAAATGATCATTGGGACTTCGGTACTTCGACCAGAAATCGGTAATCCGGAGCTTCCCGTTTGTCTCTGAGCGCGAGTTCCGCTTGCCGAAAGACGGTTTACGGTGTGTTTTTAAACCTCTAATTCATAAACAGCCGTGTTCCAACCTTTTTTTTTACACCAACTCACAGTGGGCTAGAATCGAAAAAAGCTGGCCAAGAGGCCAAAAATGATTTTTTATATTGAGGGACTTAAAACTTCGCATAAGTATTTAGAAAAGATTGAATTTTGTTATTCTGTCTTTTATTTTTCGTTATTTGTACGCGTCAAAAAGATACAGGGTGTCCAACTTGCGCAATTTTCACAGAAAAGGATGTCCTCAGATTTTTCTGAAAAACTTTCAAGTCTGCTATGATGCAGACGTAGTTGAAAGAAACTGGTGGAAAAACCGATTATACCATGTTTCAACTTGATTCCTTATCTTTTGATTCGTTATAGATTTTGGCTCAAAGATGGACCTCTAATCATTTTACGTAACAAAATGGCGGGCACCTTTTTCGGCCGATTTTTGAGATAAAGTAAGGAAAACAACTAGAAAATCGGCAATGAACTACCTATTCTCTTATACCACGTCAATATTTAAGGTTTTTAAATATAGAATGTGAAGAAATTGTTTCGATTCACCCGCTACCCTGGGATTGCGATGGCTTTTTCGACCCCGCGGCATGGCCCGGCTGAGCGCTACGGTCACTCCGAATTCTGTCGCGTTGCCTATTCGGCTGTGTTATATTTCTAGATTCTAGCGCACTGTGCAACGTAAGTGTTTGTAAAATTGTGATTTAATCATAAAGAAATAACTTTCCATTCGAACACGGAATACATGTAGCATGCATATGCGTGAACTTGTTGACAGACAGTTGTTTGGGAAGGCAAGGAATGCTTTGAAAAAGACTTAGATTTTATCGTTTTAATTCGGTTTTCTTTCATTTCAGGGTAAATATTTAAGAAAGGAAATGAGTTATATACGATAAATTACGTTGAACACTCAATACTTAGAGAAATAACGCGTTGAATGTGCGGATACAATTGAATATATTGAGAAAATGAAAAAATGAATCTCCGTTTTAAGAAAATTATTGCAGAAGCACGTCCAAAAACTTTCAAAACGAAAGTTGTAATTTATAAAAATGAAAAATGTATTGATGTGATGCCGCTTAAGTTAATTTCATAAATTCCATACTATTTCGGAGGGCTTAGAGATAAAAAATTCAGAAGAACTCATCTCCTTCAAATAAACATTCCTCATTATAAAGTTCTCTTTAAAATTCTCTACTGATCGACTTCGCTTGGTTTTTATCTCTCCCTTTCGTATTTCTGATATTTCAATTCCTACTAGTAAAAAAAATGCTTTCTAAAAAGTTCCCCACACATTTTTATCCTTCCTAATTAAAAATAATATTCCCTTCTCTTTACAGCAAAAGCCTTTACATTCTCTTTTCCCTTAGATAAACCATCACCGTTTCAATGAAATTGAATATCCCTCAGTCAATTTACATTTCATTACGTCGTTACTTAAAGTTTTAATTTTACATTCAAAATTTAGGTTATTGGTTTACTTTATGAGTAAACTCGTACTTTATGAGTTTAATATCTTTAGAGCGATGCAGAGTCCGTTCAAAAGAAAAAATCATTAAAAATACTGAAAATTGTTTCCGGATGATGGTAAAATACAAGTAGAATCTGACGTAGTAATGGTGTCAACGTGAAGACTGATCAAGATAATGAGAATTCAATGCATTTACATTCAATAAAAGTCGAAGGATCATACATATAAAAAGAAAATGCCTGACTGTCCGTCTGTCGGTCCCCCTATTTATCTCAGAAACGGCTTGACTTAGAGATATGAAACAAACTGAATTGTGTTTCTACGGTGCTGAAATCCCCAGGAAAACTATTCTCATCTCTGTGAAGGCTCGGATTCGAAATATTACGTTTCCTTAAGAAATGTACGTAAATTAGGTTTTCGTTACCTGCAGAGGTTGTTTCTTTTACAGACTTAAATTAGAAATGATGACCCTACAAAGTTGAGACGAGTGTTACAGGAAAAGAAAATGATGATATAATTTTATTTTAGTCGTGAAATATTTATATAGGACCAAAATTTCGAAAATGTTGATAAAATACACGGATATAAAGATATTAAATATAAGTCAGCTAATACGAACATAATAAACACAGTAAGTCAAACAGTACAAAGATTATGCTTAAGAGTCAAATAACACAAAGTTCAGATAAACTTTCCCCTTTATTATAAAAAAATGACCATGAAATTGGCATTAAAAAGGAATGAGAAAGAGTCAAGTGAAGTTAAGGAGTAAAGATGAATGGAGAATAAATTCAAATTATAAGTTATACGGACGATATTGTAGTCGTTGTCGAAACATAAAGAGAACTTGGAATAAGTTCTAAACAAAGTGAACGTAATTCTTATTCAGTGACATGGACTTAGTAGCAACAAATACAAAACAATGACATATGCACCGATAAAGAAAACAGCCGTATCAGAATTGGAGGAGAAGAAATAGAAGAAGGAAAGGAGTACACCTCTTTGGGCGGCGAAATCACTATCGACGGGAGAAGTAACGAGGATGTGAAGTGCAACATTGCTCAAGATAGAAAGGCATTCTTCCTACGACGAATCCTGACTTGATTTGACTTTTTGTTTATTTATCCTGGGCCAGATGAAGCCAGGTGGCTCCCTCTTCCCTCCCTGCTGACGTCGAGAATGAACTAAGAGTTAAAGAAACAGTTTATTAAGTGGTACGTCCGGAGCACTGCAGTTTATAGGTGTGAAACATGGACGTAAGGAGGTGGAGAAGTGTGAAGGTATTTGAAATGTGGTGCTGCAGACTTTAAAAACAAAATGGCCTGATAGGGTGACAGATGACGAAAAGCTGAACAGAGTAGGTGGGAAAATAATACCGATAACACTGAAGTAGGACGATTGAACATATACTGTGCCACAAAGAATTACGTACTTCCCACCACTGTTAAAGGAAAGATAGAGAGCAAGAACTGTTGGTTGCATGGAATGCAACAACGACGTCAAGCTAGTTAGAAAGGTAATAACAAAAAACTCACCAAAGTGGACGAGGATAACTCTACACCCGACAAGATGTGAGCCTAGGAATATTTTCAAGGAGAAACTTACATAAGAAACTGGGGGCTTGATCCCGTATCTTCCCCTATCCGGGTGACTGCTATAGCCTATTGAGCTATGTTGTCAGAACATTCAAACATGCCGTTTTAGGAGGCCTTGTAAGCGTAATGGAATGTTTGAGTGTTCTTCTAAGAGAGCTCAATTGGCTAAAGCACTCACGCGCAAAATGGAAGATTCGGGATTGAGCCCCAGATGAGTCGGACTTTTTTCATATTTCTCTTTTGGAGGTTAAATAATGTCCAAACCCCCTCGCGAAATAAGTTCACAGCTGTGTACTTTCATCTGATAACTCATATATCACTACCAATTCCAAAAAAATTATCTCCAGCTTAAAGATTTACCACTATAACAACTTATGTACGGTCAAACCAGAGATAAATATTGGTATAGCTCGAAAACGTTCCATGAAAGTAAGCTAAAAATAGATATGTTACATTACCTTCCCTACATTTAGAACTACTAGAATACTTTTTAATGCCCTTCAGTCTTCGAAGACAGCCCCGTGAAAAGACACTACAAAAATAAAAGACTATTTTTTTCCACAGCATATTTATTGCAAGATGTATTTTTAAAAATTAAAGATGTAAACTAAGTTGCATGAGACAATAATATTGTAGAAAAAAGGCAAACTATATTAGAAGCTTAATACTTCTTTCTATTCCGTTGAGAAATTTTTACACTTGTTATTCCTATTTTGGAAAAGTTAAGTAAGTAAAAAATATATGCCACGTAATACTTGACAATTTTTTCATATATACTACCATATTTTCTTATACACAAACGTGCGCTTTGCCTACTCAAAAGAAAAAAGAAAAAAATAGAGTCACAATGTGCGATATACAATCTCAATTGGATGAGCAAGTGTCAATGGAAGTAATATTGAAATATCTGTGATAACTAGGATACAGTTGTCTTTCGTTTCCTTTTTTCTATTTTAATTTGCTGATAAAAATACGGTTAGGACGTTTTAGCCTAACTTGACTGCGATTCACATGGAACACAAACCATACTTTTTCATGGCCAACATAATGAAATAATCATGGCAACTTCTGGAAGTGCATACACAAGAAATTGATGCGCATTATCTTTTATGTGCGCGCTACTTACCATAAATACGGATATAATGTAATGCGCGAATCGTTTAAAAATGCATAACAAGAGAGATTTGTAAGTCAAACGGTATCACGAAAATATTTTCTCGGTCAGAGGAGAGGATCCATCCCTTTTGACCGACACTCATTTGAGCGACACTCATTTGATCGACACTCGTTTTACCGACACTTGCTCGAGCGACATTCCTTTGACCGATACTCATTTCACCGATACTCTCCCCTAACCCGTGATCTCCAGCATAAAAAGTGAACTTAAAGTGATAATAGAAAACCATGGATAAGACCCTGAGTCAGTCGTGAACAAAAGTTTTCCGGCAGAAAGTGAATTTACTCGTCGACACTCGTTTACCGACACTCATTTGAGCGACACTTATTTGATCGTCAGTGAAATTGAACGGACAAATAAGGGAGTCAATTCATGATTTTCCGGAATCAATTTCAATATTTCAATCCAAATTTCGATCCTTCATTGCCGTCGAAGGAAAATTATCCGCGATTCTTTTCCTACTCCTCTCCCTTCGAATTATTAAAATGGACAGCGTAACTTTCATTCTTTAGAGAGCGATTCATTCGGAGAAGAAGAGTCTTTCTAAAGGCGTCTGAGCCAGAAACCACCAAAAGGAGCGCATTTTATCCGAGAGAAAGAAAAGAGGACGTGGGCAGCTGTACCTTTAACCTCATCTCTGGAAGACTGATGAAGCCAGAGATGGGCAGAGAGAGAAAGGAAGATCAAAACGGCCAAAGAAAGAGAAAAAATCAAAAACGGATTGGAAATGATGAAAAAGTGATCAAATGAGAGATGAAAGAGAATGTACTTTCCGGAATTCTCATCTCGCTCTATCCTATCCGGAGTCTTCCTCACTTGCGAAGCTTCCTCGGAAAATTGCGGTTTCACCGAGATGAGTTTGGCTGCCACGTTTGAATTATTCACGCGCAGTGTAGCGACCTTAGTGAAGTTCCAACTTTGCCACTCTTTGACCCTATGATGACATCTCGCGCTACCTCGCTGACGTGGGCGGTTAAATATTTATGGACAGCTTAAATGGCATCAAATTCTGGGTGATATCAATTCCACGCGCAGGACTGTTGGACTCGAAGCAATATTGATGCTGCGCTTGAGTAATCTGTCAACATCTGCTTACTCCCTGAGGGAAACATTGAGTGAGGTACAATTTAAGGTCTGGATAGTAACGGAAGCTAATTATTGCCCTTTCATCAGTTTGGCGGAGGATATATTTAGATTCAATATTCGGTGACAGTTGGACAGAGGAGGACTGCGTCACGAGCGTCGTCATTCTTCAACAAGTGGGCGTGATGAAAGTCAACAATAGGGCTCCCGGATAGCCAAGTGGGCAACGCGTTCGACTTCGGTGAAAGCGATCCCGGTTTCGATTCCCGGTGGGGGTCCACGTGCGAAATGACCTATGCTGTCGAAGCACTTTTAACAATACTGCTGCTGCTGCCGACAGTCAACAAGAAACAGGGACAAAGTGTGTATAAAGGAAAGACCTTGGAAAGACTTCAAAAAGGTATCTTGTCGAAAAGTACATAGCTCGGTCGGAGGACATACATGTTCAGGTTAGAATTTTTCTTCCATGCTAAAATTACTTGAAATTGATTATTCCACTGCTAGATGACACTTAGCGCTAACACCAGTGATAACCAATTGGGGTACCATAGCTTAACAAAATTGTCATTTCATTTGGAATAAATATAGAGACAATATCACCCACTTTAAATCCACGAATTTAACCACTTTAGACACTTTTAATGATATCAGTAAGCTATCTTTCTCAGGGAATACAAGCAATAAAGCACACGCCTATGAAAACCTTGATCAAAAGTTTACTTAAAGGTTTATTTTATTAGCTACATGTTGCTTAACTTGTCATACGAAAAAATATCAAGAAATATTAAAACGAAATAGTTAAAAAATACGAGGTCAAAAGAATCCAGACTGTTTAATATCTGAGCTACCTTAACGTGACATATTTTTACGTTGAGGTAAGGTAACATATTGTTGCGCGAAGATGCTTACACACACAATGATTTTGATAAACATCTTAAAGAAGTCTTGAGAAAAGGAACGATGTTCTTAAAAATAGCATAGCTTAAAATATTTTATTTCGGATATCAAAGATTACTCAACGATAAAAACAACGGTAAATTAAGTGTGTCCGTCTTAGAAGTCCATATCGACCAAAGATTTGCATAGAATAGACACCAACTTATTTAATACAATTTCCGAAATTTTTTGGGGGAGTTCAACAAACCCTCCTATCTTCACACGTATCATAACTTGTTCACTCATTGAAGGTTACACCGTTAATTTGTTTGCGCTCTATTTTTATCAATACTTAAACTAATTTACATTAGATTATAGCTGCCATCTGTCACTGTAATTCAAACCAAATCTGCATCATCGCGTAAAGTTCCACCCCCAACTTTTATAAATATTCCTACCTACTTTCCCCATTCAAAAGTCCTAACCCTGACTGTTATTATCGTAAGGGAGTTTGCATGCACCAGAAAGAGACAAACTCCATCAACAAATCGAGCACTCCTTCCTTGAATTGCTTATTAACCCCTCCTTCGGAATTAATTCAAAATTACGAAGAATCCTATCAGCGATATTGGCCCCGCCCCACGGCGCTGATAAACACCCTTCCGATACGTAGCTTTACTGGTATTGGATGGAGCCGAAAAATCTCCTTCCCTTTCTGTCCGGATGGAAACGTACGGCCAATAAGCTAGAGTGGCCCGTGTATTGGTATTCAAATGATATAACCCGGAAAGATATTATTCCTTGCGTGGGCACGGGAATTTCGGGTATTTTCGAGCCTGCTGTCGTTCCATTGTAATAACCTGCTATATTTTGGCTACGAAAGATGTTTGAATGAACATTTCGTTAGAGGAATGAGTCGTTTACAGAATAAACTCGGATGGTAATAATAATAACCGAAAATTGCTGTCCGATGCTGCTTCAGAGATTCCTGGAACTTAAGTTCATTTCAAAGTTTGCTTTGTTAAGCCAAACAAAGAATTGATTGCATTAACTGAACACGTTCCATGGAAATGAAAAACGAGCCACGCCCACTATCGCATTAGTGATGGATAAATTCGTTGCGTAGTGGAAAGATACCAACACGATTCCAACTTCTTATATAAAATTGTCAACAATTTGGATAATATTCATGATATTTTTGACAATTTCTTGCCCAATATCGATAAATTGCTTCTATATAACATTTTGATGAATGATTAGATGTTGTATCATACTTATCTATTAATTTTTTGGGTCTAATGTAACTTCGCGTTGTGTTTAGACTGTGTCCTTCGTAAATATACAATACAATTACCATAAAAATATTGACCATGTCAAGACCATCCCAAGTCCCAAGAGTCCTAACAAAAATGATCGAGAACAGGCGATGCATTATGAAATATATCTATAACAAAACAAAGTTATGGAAAAATTCGCAATGATTCCACGAGAGATGTCTTCCGTTAATCTGAGGAACTATTCAAAAACGGAGACCAAATCTTTAAAAATAACACGAAGATATGTAAATTAATAAAATGTGAAATATCCTCATGCTTATAAAATTTAAAATACTTCTACTAAATGAACAGAACTATGCACCTAGGAGAGAAATACTACATTTTATGCACAGGTGATCTACCATATTGGAAAAACTAGTTTGGGTCAGAATTAAATTATAATATTTGAAAAATTTCTCCTTCACATCAATTCATCAGGAAACTGCCTTCAAAAAGGGCCAAATGAGTCATAATAAAGTAACTTCCGTCAATATGGGAAAATATGAATACATTAGGATCTAAATTCTATCATATTCGGCCGTACTTCGAGGAAAGAGATTCTAAACACAAAGAAAAAATCTTCGTAAATTTCCACATTAAAGGATTTTATTTTCCGACCGGTTTCGGCACAAAGGCTATCGTCAGGTGACGATGTATCTACATACTATGATGCTACATATACTAAGATAACCTTAAAAGTGTACCAATGTAATGTTTAATGTATTTAGCACATGCAACACGAACAAGAATGTTTAAAAATTCACTTTAGTACATGATGAGAAAATACCCAGAAACCAAATTTTCGTTGATAAAATCTTACAGAGAATTAAATATATCCATATCATATCTTGGTTTGAAAGAAATATAAGCCGACCACTTTTATTCTCATTTTAGTAGATTTGGTCACGAATTTCGTGAGAGGAGAGAATATTTGTATACCTGACATGTGTAAGTCGCTTGAATTTTCGAGCTGGGAAATATCCTCTGATATCCTTTTTTAGAAGATCAAACATGTCTGAAGGAAATGTCCTGACGCAATGATCTGAAGTACACAGTGATACAATCCATGGACAAGGCGTTTTTTTCAGGGATTAACGTAATTAGAAAAGCTTTCAAAGTGCCTCAAAGCTGGTGCTTAATGCCATATTACGCAGTATTAGAGAAACATATCTATTTTTAATCAGGAGAAAGACTTATCTTACGATAAAAATGCAAAAAATGGAATATCCCTTCTCTTTTATGATATTCATTACGTTATCATCGAGTACAATAGCTATTGAACAGATTGCTCTAGGAATAATTGCGGAACAATTCGTTTTATGTCATTTTACTCGTCTATGTGTAGTGTATCCAAAAGGTCTATTCAGATATGTGATGCCTATTACAAAAGAAATTTATTTTATTTATTATTATTTATTTGAAATTTTTTATGCTCTGGGAAGTTCCCATAGAGCAACACAAAAAACAAGTAATGTAAAATTACAAAAATGTATGGAAATACAAAAAACAATCTCGACAGATATAAAAAGAATACAGAAAATCAAAAGAGCAAAAGAATGCGTTGCAGAAATACAAAAATCTGTGGAAAATACAATAATAGCTAAGCAACAAAACAAAACAACAATATAAGTAAAAGGAGAATTTAGAAATCATGACACATAATAGTCGTGCTACTCGAAATACTCATTCATCAAACACAAAGAGATAGTTGAATAACTTATCCTTAAAGATTTGCGCCGAGCTGGAAGATTTGATAAAGTCAGGTAAAGAGTTCCAGAATTTAGAGCCTGCTATCTGGAAGGAATTTGAGAATATGTTTGATCGAGGGGTAGGATATGTTAGTTGCGCCGGTCCACTTCGAGTTAATCTATTATTGTTAGAAGATAGCTGTCTTTTGCGAGTGAAAAGGGCAGAAATATAGCTGGGCTCCGAATTTTTGAGCATCGAGAAAAGGAAAGATCCGAGCATGAACTTCCTTCTTCTCATTTGTGTAAGCCACGACAATTTACAACGATAATTAGAAACATGATCGGATTTGGGAAGATTTGAAACAAATCTTACGCAAGAATTTAGGAGCCGCAGAGGTTTGAGTTCTTGTTCACTTGTTAGATCGTCATATACAAACAACAATAATCGAAGGCCGGAAAAATAAGTGTCGAAGTAAGCATTTTTCGGGTTGATAAAGGAAGATTGTTACGGATTAATTTTAACAGATAAAGAGTTTTGTTGACTTTGTTAGATATGTCAGACAACTGAAGATGCCAGAAAAGGGTATTGGTAAGGGTTATACCAAGGTTACGTACTGTATTTTGAAAT